>RJWM01024758.1:0-30207 GCA_004363535.1 Dasyprocta punctata | reverse complement strand
TTAACTTCCAAAGCCTTCCTCGGACGATCCATGTTCCTTGGCTCCACCCTTACATCTTTACATCTTGCTCTCTGTAGGCGAGGCGGAAGCTGCCTTAGCCTTTTCTTGTACTTAAAACCAGCGCCATGTGGATGCCGCCAAGGTCCGCTGCAGGCTGGAGCAGTAGCCAGGCTTTCCTCTCTCTTGGCTGTAGGGGTCGACTGCCTGGATCGCTGAGCTCTCTGAACCTCATTGTGAGGAACAGCTTCTCTATGCCGCCATTCTGGAATCCAGTGTGGCCGCTGCCATTTTGGGACATGGCGTGGCCTCTGTCGCCACTCTGGGACAGGGCACTCTGCGGCTTTTTGTCGCCACTCTGGGACAGGGCACTCTGAGGCTTTTTCCTCCGAGCAAACTCTTTCACTTTTGAAGGCCTGAGGCTGCAAAGGGCGGAGGCCCACTTCCCAGGATAGCCCCAGGCCATCTTTTTTACTCTTTTGTTCCTTCTCAGCAATCAGGGTCTCAGCCCCATCTTTACAGTCCACAGCTTCCTGGCCAAACTCATGTTTTAAATCACCATGCTGGGCTCCTTGCTATTTATCCGCAACATAAATCTGGCTAAGAGCCCCCAACAAAAGCCAGGCCACCATTTCAGTGTTTGGCTGCCTCATAATTTCTGTCTGTAGAGTAATTAATCCTTTGCCCTTAATCTCAGTCTCAGGCAAAGTCTCTGGGCACAGGCAAAACATAGACAAACTTTCTGCCAAACCATAACACACATCGTGTGGAGCCCAACACCCAATGTCGTTCTTCTTCCCAGCAGAAATCTCCCGAGCCTGGTCTTTACCGGCAGGCTATCAGCCTTCTGGTCTCCTGAGCTCTGACCAGAATCTCCCATACAAAACAGCCTAAGGCGTTCCAGTTCTATGCATGTAGACGGCATCTCTGAACCTTTCCAAACTTTCCCCACAAGCCATTTCCAAAGGCTCTCGAACCACATGGTCAGGAATAGTCACAGCAACGACCCCACTCCTCTGGTACCAAATTCTGTCTTGGTTACTTTTTGCTCATTGCCGAGACAAAATATCTGACACCCAAAGTTAGGGAAGGAAAGGTTTATTCTTACAGTTTCTCGGGAGTTTCAGTCCATAAAGTGGGCTCCAAGGCAGCATGGGATGACAGGGCTACAGTTCATGGCGGCTGCAAGCTGCAAGCCGCAATCCGCGCTGGCGAGAGAGAGAGAGCGGAAGCCGGGAAGCAAGCAAGAGGAAGACCTGCCTTCCCTTATACTGTATCTCAGCTCCACCCCTGGGTGGGTGTAGCAGTCACGTCATTAATCCTGGTGCTAGACAACAAACTGATCACAAGCATCAGACTCAGCCCCATCAAAAGTATGAGGACTTGGGGGTACATAGCATATCCTATACATACCCTAAACAACTGCTGCGAATACAGCGACATGCAATGTGCTGATTATTGTTACGCTCCTATTGGCTTGTTGTGAAATTCTGTTTTACTTTAATTTTTTACTTTTCTTCTGTTTAAAAATAAAAAAAGAGTTAAAAAAAGAAAAGAAAAGTGAGCAGCTTTATCCCTCGGGTCACTATTTTTTAAAGGGCATTCGTGGAGCTTCCTGTGTTTTAGGATGAAGGACTGTGTTCAGCACCAGACTCAACTCCGAGTCAGATGGATGCTGAGTGTTAAGCCCTAGAGCCCCACCCACACTCACCATGATCTTCATGTCAGGGTTTGACATTAATATGATTCTGAGTTTTCTTTACCTCTGCTCCTGCTTCTGTGATCTTTGGAAATTCCACAAGTCCTCTCGCGATAACCAAGGGCTGCCCCAGACTGGTCCTGCTGGAGTCACCTGACGCAGGAGGCATTTTACTTATTTATTTATTTTTGAAATCCACAATGTATTGTGGTTTCTACAGTTTTAGTTTTCAAGAGACATTCCTGAACCTGGCTGTAAAATCCCATAAATTAAATTGAAATCAGTTGCGTTTATGGTGGGGTTGTTAAAAAGCTGTGAGCCTTCTGAATTTATGACCCCGTGCTCACATTCAGCTGTCTGATGCTTCTGCTTCTAGCTCTGTCTATCCTGCATGGGACAAAATTTATATTTGTGGGAGAGATCATTATAAATCTTTTATGTACCACAAGTGCAATTTTAAATGTTTGCAAGCATGCAAAACTAGACCCAGGAGATTGCTGCTATATTTCAGAGATTATGGCTCCTTTGGTGAAACTATAACCCAAAACAAAACTAAACAAATCCCCCCAAATGCAAATTCCTGTGCTGAACTGTGTGACTGGCACCTGACCCTCACCAAAGAGGAAATGCTTTGTGGCAAAGCTAAACTTTGACTTGGCAGATGTTGTTTTAAAATTCTCTTCTTTTTCATGTCTTTTTTTTTAAAAAATCACTTTCATGGGCACCCAACTTTTCAAAGATTCCCCTCAAAAACTTCTAGCTGAGTCCAGTGAGACTTGAATGGCTTCTGAAATTAGGATTTCACATCTGCATTAACCAGCAGAAAGGTTGAGGCTGGAACTGAACAGCTGGCCTGCCCTGCCCTCTTCATATTTTAGAAACTTGACCCTGAACTCCTTTATCAAAGGAGTCAAACTGTCAAAAAAATTATAGATACCCAGAGAAGCCTTATTTACAAATTATGGAAATAAAAAGTATTCATGTATCTTTCACAGAGGAGCCAAGGTACTGGCCGACTCTGCAGTTCGTACCTGCAGGAGACCCTAGGTGTCGGGGGAGGCTTCAGGTCCACAAGGGGAACCAGGGATTAAACCCCCTTGCGTGATGTGATCACATTAAAAAAGGAAAAGAGACTTTAATGGGCCATCATTAAACGCCAATAATGAGATAGATTTCAATGTGCACAAAGATTTTGTGCTGATTTTGAGCTTTAGAGTGTGTAGCTCTCCATTTTGCTGAGTCGTCAGTAAATGAAACAGGAAATGATCCCAAATTAATCCAGACAACAGAGTCATCTGGAAGAACTTTGAAAAAAATGCACACACGTTCAGGGTCCCATGCTAGACCTGAGTTAGAATTCCTGTGGCCACAGCACATGTCTCTGTCTCTAATGACACCTGTGAACTGCATTTGGGGAACCAGAGCACAGTTTCATGGTCACATTTCCTCTATATTCTTTTGAAAATATGTGTGAATTACTTTGGCATTCCCTGTGTATGGGGAAGAATTCTGGAGTCAGTTGTGATGTCAGGGCTTCTTACATCGCTTCTATAAATGGAGGCTTGACGCTCAGAAAGGTTTGCTACTTGATCAGAGTCCTTCAACTGCCCAGCACAGGAAACCTCATTAGATCCACAGTTCACAACCCATGCTTGGTATCACAGAGAGCCCAGGTCCTGTAGGATGTTTTAAACTTGTTAGTTTCCTAGGGAAACACAGATAACATGTAAATCATTAGCTGGAGAGGGTTCACAGTTTCAGCACAGGACCAAGCTGCTTTCTTTTTGATGATGCATGGTTGCAAAACTGGACTTTCAAACATTGAAATCCGTATGAGACAGGATTCAAGGGTAGCAAGGTCCAAAGATAGAGAAGTTGAACGGGAGTCAGGTGTGATGGTGAACACCTATAATCTCAGCAGACTGGGGTTAGCAAGTTCAAACCCAGCTTGGGCAAGTTAACAATTTGTTTTTTAAAAAAAATTTTTTTTAAAGACAGTAAAATCCAACAAAACCTAACAGAACAAAGTCAATCAAAAAAAAAAAGTACAGTAGAGTTGGTACAGAACTTCAAAGCAAGATACTAGGAAAGCAATAACTGCTATAGTACATCTTGTTATCTTCACAATAGTTGACCATTCCATCAGGTATAGTAAAATCAAACCAAAACCAAAACAGAATAAAACCAATCAAAACAGAATATGAAATAAAGCAAAAAAAATAATCAGAATAAAGCAAAACAATGAGAACAATATTGGGCCTCAGAAGGGAATCCCCCATATTTGCTACAGTGCATACTGTCATCCTCCCAAGAGATGCTCAGACTGCTGGCCCCAGGCCTGCAAAATCAATCAAATAATACAAGCACTTAGTTGCTTTATGTACCTTAGTTGCTATCGGTTTAGCTGGTCCTCCAGACCAGCAGGTTGCTTATGGCGGGTGGTGGTGGTGGTTCTTGATTCTCAGCCAGCGTGCTGGCAGGTGCATAGGAGGTGCAGATCTTTCTCTTCCTGGAGCCCGTGCCGCTTGTGCCACTCACCAGGGAGGCTGGCTAGTTGTCTTCTGGCTGGATACTCCCTGACCCAGCACGGCGGGTTCTTGGGAGGTGCAGAACTTCCTCTCACAAGTTAACAATGTAAGGAGATCCTCTCTGAAAATAAAAAATGATCAAAAGAAAGCTGAAGTTGTAGCTCAGTGCAAAAGCCTTCATTCAATCTCAAGTGCTGGAAAAAAAAAAAGCAAGCAAACAAACAAAGTGTCATGGGTCCCAAAGGATGTACACAACCATTAGTAAGTAACTACTTCAGCTTGAAACAAAAGTGTTATCTTTTTTTTCAATGTATATATATACATATATTTTAACTGGGTTCTAATTTTCTAGGACATAAATGCTCATAAACTACTTCATACTCTGAAACATTAGATATTTCTTTTGGTACCACAGCTCAATGGTTAAAAAAAAAAAAAAAAACTAAGACACTAAGGGTACCTTGAATGCATTAGATCACGCTGTCTTCTTACCATTACAGTTTTGGTTTCCTGGGTTTAAAGTAAAAAAAAAAAAACCCAAATTAACACTTTTCCTCGTTCTGTTGCTCTCATTACTTACTTCACACTCTTTAATTCCAGATGGATGCGTTCAGGAAAGTTTCTGATGACAACGGCTTTTTGTTACAGCAGCAGAACCTTTCTGTCTCCAGAATGAGGGTCTCCAGAGGAGCAGGGAGCTGACGGGATCTGTAGATACTGAGGCATCCACCTGTGTGATATTGACGATCCTTCGGGTTCTGTGAGACAGGCTGGCCTTCCACAAATTCTCATCAAAATGCAGGTGATTCTTGGCAGCTGGAAGTCTCAGTGAACTGTAGTTGTCATCCAAGAGGCAGACTGCAAGAGGAGGATGTGTTAGAAAATGCAGGAGAGAAACCGGGGTGGGAAGACACTCTGGCTACATGTAGAACAGTTTTGCCTGTGACCGGGTCCCCACAGGTGAGTGTCATGCAGGGCTTCCAAAGGACCAACAACCGCAGAGCATCGAGCGGAGAGCCCTGGTTCTTCAGCTAACACAGACTTTGCTGAAGCAATGCACTGCGTTCTGCTCATCTTGTCGTGTTGGTAAAAACGTCCCTTTCCATTTGCTTAGTGCTTTACCTGCCTAGAAGATACCGATTGACCAACCCAATCTCTTTTGACTCTATTTCCACCTGCCCAGCCCAACAGGATTGTCACACCTGTGTCCAACAAGTGTGACCTGGAGAGGTCAGATGGCACAGCCAGTTAAGGACAAAGCACATGCTGACTCTAGACTTCTGGTTCTTGGTCTGGTGCTTTTCTCCTCTACCACGTATTTGTGAGTTGAGGAAGACTTTCTAATGAAGTAATCATGAGTACAAAACATTGATCATGAACGCTGAAGATGCCAGAGGCCACCGTCCTTCATTCGTGCTGTGTCATCAGCCTACACTGCAGTTACCTTGAATGTCTTTGGTTCCACCCTGAGGTCATCTTAACCTCCTTACGGTGACTGCCACCTCTGACCCCACTCCTGGTCCTGTTTACTTAACATGTACTGTCACCAAGTACTCTGTGTCTTTGTTTCAGGTTGACTTAGCACCATGGTGAAATAGGATCTTTGGTGCAAAGTCCAGCTTTCAGAGCCATGGTATTTCCTAACATGTGCCCTCAAACCCTTTCTATAGAGTGCTCCTCAGGCAGAGAAGAGGGATCTGATGCCTAGGGTCATTCTGTCTGTCTGAGCTGCAGGGCTGCCCTGGTGAGCACATGGGACAGGCGTGCAGCCACACCAGGGTGGCTGGCTGGTGGTGGTGTGTGGGAGAAGTGCCCGAGAAGGAAATGCTTGCACACTGGAGTGCACAGAGAACAATAAAGCTGAGCCCATGGAGGAAGTGCTCAGGGAGGCCCCAGTGGAATAAATGATTTTCAAGGGTTGTGGTCAGCGTTCAGTCCGAGCAAGGCCCCTGCAGCTGGGATGCACTGTGCTTTTGATCTGGCCAGGAAATTGCACAGAACGGATGGAGGGTTGCTGACGAGAAACCAAGAAGGGATTGTTAGAGAAACAATAGAGCTCATTTCACTGTCCTCGAGTCCCCACATCTGCTTTTCCCATGGGGTCCATCTCTGGATGGCTGGGCCTCCCAGAGTCACACAGCCTCAGCCCGACATGCTGTGGTCAGAGCTGTGCTGCAGGCCTCTGAGTCATCTCAATCATGGGCAGCCACAGTGCACCTGCAGTCTCTGGCCCGAGGATAACTAAGCCAGGGAAAGTGCTCAGCTGGCTGACTTCACATGCATGGCCACCCCTGACACAGGGGTCCAGATAAATAGCCCGGGACATGGTGCTGCCACACCCGTGGTGACTGTAACCGCAGGGCTTGAGATGTTATTTCCATGAGAGAGGAGGGAGGGGAAGCAAGTGACACTCCTGTGTCCCGCACCTGTCAGGTGGCTCACAGGAGGTGTTTCCCCTCCGGCCGGCACAGGGTGGACTTCCTGTGCTGGGCAGGTGGAAGCCCAGACAGGTGGAAAAGACAGCTGATTTGGATGCTGGGATTAGGAATTTGAGCTGACTCCCTATTTCTATACAACTGAGTGTCTTCAGGGACTGACAAGTTTTCAGGATGGAGATTTGCTCCTGAAAGAAGCACTGATATAAACTAGTTTTACATCAGCATGGGGAAGACACTGATCATAATCACGGAGGTAACGCTGAGGTATTTGATGCACAAATGCATTTGGTGTTTTGCAACCCTTGAACACAGAGAAGTGAGTTTCAGAATCATCTCTCCCAATTCAAATGGGTCTTACTTACTTTCTCATTGCTGAGTCACAATGTCCAATACCCACAAGTTAAAAGAGGGCAGATTTGTTTTTCTGATTCACCATTCATAGGGTTTTCTGTCTGTAGTTGGCTGGCTCCAAGGCAGGGCAGCATGGCAGAGGAGTCTTGCACAGGACAAACAGCTCACGGCAGAGCAGGCAGGAAGCAGGGGGATCAAGGCAGGAGGAGGGACCCCCACCTGCAGACAACACCCCGGTGACTCACCTTTTCTTACAAGGGTTCACCTTCTAATGCCATGCTCAGATATAAACCCATCAGAGGGCTAATCCAGCATTGGACACCTGTAACCCAGTATCGTACACCTGTCATCCAGTCACCTGCCGAAGTCCCACCTATGAGTGCATGAGGCTTTGGGGACATCTATATATGAGCCCTAATGGATGGATCTAAAGCTACTATGAAGCAGGTTGGAGAAAGGTGGGTTTGGAGTGGATGGGCATTAAATTAGTAAATAGCTGAGGTCTTCCACTAGAATGTGCTCCTTGCAGCTGCAGGGCTGAAAAGAAAACTGCTACAGGTGACAGTGAGTTTCCCTCTGCCTTGAATGGTCTGCACGGGGGACACTGGATAAAACAGAGAGTGCAGGTAGGTGTGGTGGTACACACCTGTTATCCCAGGGCTCTGGGAGGCTAAGGCAAGAGCGTCACAAGTTCAAACCCAGACTGGGTAACTTAGCAATTTATCAAGACCCTGTGCCAAATTGTAACATAAAAATGGGATGGGGATGTAGCTCAGTGAAAAAGCCAATCTATTCCCATTACTGAAAAAAAGAATAAAAGATAATATTTTGAATGCACTTTCTTTTGGCAGTTCTGGTTTTAGGGAAGTGATTCCAGTGGCCTATTTTCAATTATCTATGGTTATTTAAATGTGTAAATAAGGGGCCTGGGGGTGGAGCTCAGTGGCTGAACACTTGCTTAGCATGTACAAGGTCAGGATTTGGTTTCCAGCAGTGCAAAAAAAAAAAAAAAACAAAAAAAAATTCTTTAAATGAAGTCATACTCCCATCCTATTAACTTCATAATTTACTCTTTTTTAAAACTTACTGAGCAAATAGCTCCCATTGAGAAAGTTGCCAAACTCCTCCTCATTGGTTTTTATTCATTTTCTTTTTTGAGACAGGGTCTCCTATGTAGTTTAGGCTGGCATCCAGCTCACCTGCCTCAGCCTCCTGGGTACTGGGATTCCAGGCAAGCCTGATCTTTCTGATTTTTCTGATGAAGGTCTCTCTCATCTGCGTCAGATCTGTTTAGGGGAAATGACAGCAAGATCACCCCTGGTTGCCCATGCCGCTTTAGAGCATCTGGGAGTTGAATAATCCATTTTACTTTCGCCATGCTTTAGTGGCATATATTGTACACAAGGTCAAAAGCTGCGTTGAGGAGATATTATTGTGACTCAGTAACTTGAGATATCACCTAGGTCCTGAGTATGGAACCAATATGGAAGCTACTGTGGTGTGAGAGAATGGATTGGACGGATGGACGTGTAAGTTTCTTTTCTTGGGCATCTGTTTCCCTTGTGCTTCTGGGAAGGTCACACGCCAGATCGCCCCTGCACCTCAGTGGCTCGGCTTTGTAACAGTGTCCTGTGTGCACGTGGGCCTGGGTGGGTTGGGTGTTGGGCGGTCTTGTTCCTCACCAATCTTCTGCGTGGCTGTGCAGTGGTCTGTGAGCTCTGTGACAGGCCCACCCCGCTTTGGATTTGTCTTTGCCATGGAGCTGGTGGAAGACAGCAGAAGACTACATGGGAAGAGCTTCTAATAAGCACCTGTCACATCGGTTAATACGCCAGCTGCGGGGACTCAATGGCGTGGCCAGGCTTAATTGCACACGGGACTGGGAAAAGCCTTCTGGTTTGCGTTCAGGAAGAAGGAAGTCAACTCAACACACAACTGGTCAGTTTCTACTCTGCCTTTGAAAAGAAAGATTGGCCCGGAACCTTAGGCTCGTTTTTTAGGACCACACCCAACCACAAGTTCTAAGAGTCCTACTCTTCAGAGGCTCCTGATTCAGAGTGTGACTGGATCCACATGTGACAACCCCACAAAGTCTTTCCTTCCTGGTGTGAAACACGACCAATTGCTTAAGGGTAAAATTGGACAAGAATGCTTCTGTCAACATAGATGGCTGAGTCTGCACATCAAGGACCTATAAAATATTTCTAAAGAGTTAAAAGTAATAGACACCCATGGAGGAGCAGTGGGGACCAATTATCTATCAGCTCATGAACAAGTAGAAAATGGGACCAATTATGTGGGCTGAGTCTTACAATGCAACCAGCTATCAGGGTGACCTGGTACCCCAGATTCGTACCTGGTGGTCTTCCTCTGATCACAGGTATGGAGAGGACTGGGAGTGGAACGCGGTGGTGCTGCTGAGTTGGGAAGAGAGAGAGAGATCAAGGATGAGGAAGTAAAGTTGCTGGAACTGGTAGGACACAGAACCAGAGGGAGAACTGCGGAGAAAGAGTGCCGTGGTCCGTCTGCTTTCTCCTTGGTTCTCTTGCTGTGCCCAGAGAAGCTGAGTGTGAAATTCCCTGATGCCAGCCAAGAAGGCCCGGGAAGATGTTAGATGAATAACTCCAAGAACCTATGCAGGTCTAGGAGATATTCATGTTGCATTCAGCCAAAGTGGGCAGGTGTTGGCAAGTGCCTGGGGCATTGAATAGATACCAAGTGTGTCACCACTCAGCAGCAGGGTCTAGCCCTACAGCAAATGCGCACCCTTCAAAAAGAACATGCAATTTTAGTTGTTGGATGTAGTACTTTCTCCGTGCTAATCACATCATTTGTTATTTGTATTGTTACATTTCTTTCCTGTCTGCTGATATTTATGACCAAAGGAAGTGTTTTACAATCTCTAACTGAGATTGTGGGTTTATCTTTTATCATCTTTAGTTCTATCCATATTTTATTTATATAGTTTGAGGTTCTATTATTAGACATATTCAAATCTAAGGGTTGCTTTGCCTTTTTATTTTTGTAACAAAGCTGTATCCCTCTGTATCAGTAATTCTGTGATCAGAGTGGCTTTCTTTTTACACACTCCATCGCATCATCCTTGCCACTTTCTGCAGCAGCTCTGGAGTCCTCTTTCCTGAGGGCCTTTAGCTGTGTTGTCCTGATTGCCTTGATGTCCTGAATAGACTCAAAATGTTCTCTTTCATGGTCATTTTGACTTTGGGGAAGAGCAGAAGTCACACGGTGCTGGATCTGGTGACCAAGGTGGTCGAGGGCACAGTGTCATGTTTTTATGAGCTGCCTTTCTGTGGATGGCACTCGGCAGCAGCAGTCACCATATTTTTTTTATAACACTTGGTAGAGACACATCCTATAGCTCTTATTTCTATTCACTTCACAGACATTGTCTGAGTCTTCTTTGTACCAGATGATCCTGAATTTTCACTTTTTTCAAAGGTTTCTAGAGGAATTTGGGCTAAGTCTGGGGTTGGACTGCTCTCTGTTGTTGACTCAAGTTCACGAGTAAGGACTAAAATCATTTTTTTTTTTGTAGTGACTGACAGGAAAACAGATTTTTCATGAGTGTTTTCCATTATTTGTTGATTCTCGGGCCTATGACTAGCACTGAATATCAAATTGCATGTGACAAATCTTTGAGTCTGCTGTTGAATAATTGACTACTCTGTCATAGCCTCCAATGAGGGGTGCTTCCTAATGGCGCCTTCCAGCCACTGACTCACCTGCAATTAGGCAATTGTCGGGAGCAGTTTCTGTGACTCCATTTAAATGCCTGGGCTAAAACAGAGACTACTTTTTCAAGTCTGACCTATTATTTCACTTTGAACCTTTGCAAATATAAGATGACCTCAGGAGAGATGGAGAAAATACATAGTTTTATTTGCTGCACACCAATTAATCCCAGCGATCTCTTGCCAGCATTCGTGGAGTTTTCCATTCTAGTAAGAAATTTAACTACACTGGAGTTGGTCGATAACCTGAAAATATAACTTACCCACTGTGATCTGCTTTTGTTACTACTTTATTATGCCACACGTATCTGAAGCGGCTCCTAAGAAGTCTCCATGATTCTATGGTACTGGTTACGGAGCCTTCTGAAACGTTCAGAGAAAGTAGCGTTAGACTCCACCACCAAGACTTGGCACTGATGAGGGACACTGCGGTCACCTCTGCATCTCAGTTGGGCAGTGACAGGGGCAACTGATGCTGTGGTATGATGCCAAAACATCTAGGTATGAAATTCCTTAGATTTTTTGTGGACAGCCAGACTAATTCCAAAGCCGTCACAAGGGTTGGCCTGGGAGGGTAGGAAGGACTTGCAAGTTAACAGGACCAAGGAAAATTGTCGGGCCCTCCAGAGGGGAAGGCCTAACCTCAGGCCACTCAGTGTCCTCCTAGCACAAGTGGAAGAGGGAGAGGACCAGGAGCGCTCTGCACCAAACTCCACTTCCCAAGGCTAGCTTTCCTGGGCAGGAAAGGCGCCTTCCCAGGGCTCGCTCACTGGCAGGCAGTACCTGCCAGGTGTCCCCCTGCTGAGCCAGGAGGCGCCCTGCCCTTGTACAGGCCTGTGGGTCATAGGAGAAAAGACGGGGGTTGCCAGGAAGTAGAATGGGGAGTGATCAAAGTGAGTCATGTGTGCAGGTGCAAAACTGGAAAAAAAGAGAGAGGAAAAAGCCCCTGGTCTTGTTCAAGTGTGAACTTCATGGTCAAAGGGGGATCTGCCCAGCAGATGCACAACAAAAGTTGTGGTTGTTGCTATGTTTTTATTTTTTAAAACTGGGCTTATAAAATCTAGAATCTTTTAGTCACCAAAGATTTTTTCTTCAGTGGGTTTGATGAGTGGGCCTTGGAAAAGTCTGTTTTCTCTCCAGGTGGTGTGACCAGAGTGTGCACCGAGTGGTCAATGATTGCATTTTGAAGTGCATTGTACTAGAAGCTGCAGTGCTGTGTAGAGTAGAAGACGCAGTGCCCTTAAAATGCTCCCCCTTGTTTCAGATGCACTCCTCCCATCATTCTTCTGAGTTTCTGCAGCAGCTCTGGTGTCCTCTTTTCTGAGGGTCTTAGCCGGTGTGATAGAAAATACAGTGAATGCTGCTGTTGTGCACCATCCAATGGAAAGGCAGCTCCTAAAAACATGACGCTGTGTCCTCGCCCACCTTAGTCCCTGGATCTGGCACTGCGTGACTTTTGGGTCTTCCTTAAAGCCAAAATGGCCATGAAAGGGAAATGTTTTGAATCCATTCAGGGCATTGAAGCAGCCAGGACATGTAACTAAAGAGATTCAGTAAAGAGGACTCCAGAGCTGCTACAGAAGATGGCAAGGATGCTGGGTTGAATGTGTTCAAAGCTAGGTGGAAAATTTCGAGGGGGACTCATCATCAACTTGCTGTAGTTTAAAAATTCACTGTATTTGCCATCACACTTTGCACACGGTTTTAGGTCTTGCTGTTTTCCTCATCATTTTGAAGCTGAATATCTTTGGCATCACTGAATGGATAAGTGTAGTTTTGCTTAGTGAGATGGCATTCTGTATTCATAAATATATAAAATAAGCATGTATATGTGAGAGAAAGCTGGCTCTGTCTCATACCCATTAATATGAATTTATTTGAGTCAATACATTCTAATTACCAGCCATGTACATGGGTTGGTACAATATGTATTAGACATTGATTAAATTCCCCCAAGTGTAATAAGCTAATTTGCCATATACTGTATCATCGTGATGGGTGCCGAAGGTGATGATACGTTTGGGAACGTGTTGAAAGCACATTCTTTGCTTGCAACTGATAATTTACTGCTCACTCAAATGCCATAAATACTGGTTTTCACTAGGGGGAAATCATGGAATTTATCTCTGATCTAAACTGTGATTCAAAGTTTAGACCAGAAGCATTTTATATCCTTGTGAGTTACAGGCTAACTGCTTGTTTCTGTTGGTCCCGTCAAGCTGTAACTCTCCTGAATGTTGGGAAACCACAGTCTGAAGATCAAACCTCTGCAGCAGGAGTAGGAGAAGGTTCTGGAACCAGGACACACACCCAGGTAACCCTGAGCAGCACTCAGCCTCCCGGGACCCCTGCTTCATCTTCCGGTGTGTGAGTAATCATGTTCTTTCTAATTCAACAACTTCATGTTTTTCTCGTCCGAATTATTTCCTGGAGCGATCTGCTGATTACATGGATAAGCCCTGGTGATTCCAAGCCTCAGCCTATACTGTGTTAAGGTGTGCTTTCTTTCCCTCAAAATCTTACTTTTACAAGTCTGTGCCTGCAGTACCTAATGATCACATTTGTCCTGGGGAGCTGGGACAGGTGCATAGCCCCTCTTAATTTTTTCTCCCTCTCCTCTCCTGCCCTCTCCTCCATCACTTGGTTATTTCCCATTTGCAAAAGATCTTTCTCACTGTTTTCTGTGATCTGTCTTTTATTTTGCTCTTCCATTATTTAGGCTTTGGGTTTCTCATTAAAATATTCAAAGTGTAAATAGGCAAACTGACTGGACCTGTATCAGACCGGCCTAGGGTCACTTTGAGTTTGGAAAACAGGGAAATAATCTGATCAGACATTTATAAGTCGGTTTCCCAGACAACTGGCCGAGCGCTCAGCAGCTTCCCTCGCTGAAACCATTGTTTTCCCTGGTCGGCGGCGAGGTTCACAAACACAGGCACCTGTGGGGCCTCTGCTCAGCCTGGCCTGCTTCCTGTGGCAGAAGCGTGGCAGCTCGAGTCTTGGCAGGGCTTGTAGCCTCCCGTCCTTTCCCATTCGGCAATCTGTGCTCTCAGAACCAGGTGTGAGCCGGGGCAGGGGCAGCCCTGGTCCGTGGACAGTGCTGGCCTCTGGGGCCCACACAGGAAGACTCAAAATAGCACGAATGGTTCTTTTCCAAAGTCCACTTGTTTTGTGCCAAAACCAGTTAAGCATGGATTAAAAAAAAATCAACTGTAAATTACAAAGGATGTTTGAAAAATATGATGATTATTTAAATTTTGAAAAATGCATTACAGTAAAAGACACCATGCCATGAATCCCTTTCGAAACACACTCATCCCTTTATCCTCGCCACTTTCTGCAGCAGCTCTGCGGTCCTCTTTCCTGAGGGTCTGTACACAGTGTGAGCAAAGATACAGTGACTGTTGCTGCTGAGTGCCATTCAACGGAAAGGCGGCTCATGAAAGTGTGACACTGTCTCCTCATCCACCTTAGTCACCTGTTCTGGCATGCTGGGACTTCTGGATCTTCCTTAAAATCAAAATGGCCGTGAAAGGGAAATGTTTTGAATCCATTTTGGATATCTTGGAAGCCAGGACAGCACAACTAAGGACCCAAGTCAGGTCCTGGACTGAGCGTCTCTGCTCCATGTCTGCTGGTCCTGGCCTGCCTTGCCCAGGCCTGTGTAGATGCTGAGGTTGGAACTGACTGGTTTTCTCACCTCTTCCTCCTACCAACCGCCGTCCCCTTTTGATACTGGGGACTGAACCCAGGACCTTCATGCTGACCTACCTCCCCAGCTCTTATTCTATTTATTTTTATTTTGAGACAAGGTCTTGCTAAATCATTAAGTTTCTCAGGCTGAGCTCCATTTTACAATCTTCTGGGCTCAGGGGCTCTGGGTGCTGGGATTGTGGGCCTGGGCCCCCACACTTGGGCTACAATCAGCCTTTGACACAGGCCCACATGTTTGAGGCTTAAAATGACTTCAACTATTGCAGTTCTTTTCGCTCCAAGAAACTCAAGGCTTCTTTATGGCTCCCTGTGGTCTAATCCAGAGGCTGGCACACGGGGAGGTGGTGTTTGTGTTTGTTGATGTACTGAGATTTAATTTGGTTGAAAACATAGGTCAGTCCATGTGGAAATGACCTGGTCAGCTAATAGCCCTTCAGAGGGTAGCCAGGGAAGCCCTCAGATTGGTCAGGACCCCGGGATCCTTCTAAGGCCCTGCTGTAAGCAGCCCTGTAATTCTTACCCAAGGCACAGCAGAAATTTCCACGGGTGTGATAACGTTCCCAGAGATTTCCTCCATTCAACCCCTCGCCAAGCAGTCTGTCTTCATTTAGGCAATTTTGCCTTCAGTCTCCCGGGGCTCTTTACTGGGGCCACTGGATTTCTTTTACAGCAATGGTAGAACGGGGGCAAACCCAAGGTAGTGGTTACTTGGGGGAGGGGGTTCCCCTGGTGCCACTGTGGGGAGCCTCCACTGTGGGCAGAGTTGTGAGCCTCTGTACCCACGCTGTGATGCCAACCTCTGTGTGACCATACTTGGAGACAGCAGAAAGAAGGTTTCAGTCAGGTCCTCAAGGTGCAGCCTGCTAGGACTCGCATCCTTGGAAGAAGGCACACAGAGATGTCCTTCGCCACGCATGCAGGGGGTGACTGTTAACAGTCAGAGCTCAAGGCCGACTCCAAAGGAGGGACGAGGATCTCAACTTGCTTAGCCAAATAGACTCTTGACTCTCATCACAGGGAAAGAATCTCAGCACCGGGCACAGCAGCATCTGCTATCCTCCTGGTGCTCAGAGGCCCGGGCTGCATCGCGAGTTCACGGCCGCACTAGACCGCAGAGTGAGGCCTTGCGACAGAGCAGGTGAGCCGGGGGTGCATTAATAGGCATTCTTAGCCAGTTTTGGGTGCCAAAGCCCAGTTTTGTCCAAAATAACAAATATAATGCATCACTGCCCGAGTTACAACAGGGGTCCCTTAGACCCTACAGCCCGCGATCTTTCAGTGGAGCCACACTTCCGTCTTTTGGTCATTTCTTGTACTCATCTGCTGCACAAGTTCACGTAAAAGCTCAGCATGCACGCATTTCTGAGGTGCATGGTACAGGGGGACATTAGTAAAAGACAAATGAGTGGGTTCTAACTCTCATCAGAATTATAAGTGTGTCCACAACGGTACACATTAGATGCCAAATAAGAAGCAAGGAGAGACTGCGTCTTAGGAGTCTTGTGCGTTGCATCAAATAGTTTTGCAGAACATTTGTGCTGCCACAGCTATAAAACTGCGGGGAACTTTCACTAGTACCGCGTTTCACCCCCCATCCCCCGCCCCACTCCTTGCTCTAGATGGCGATTTTGATCTGGCGACCTCAGAGTTATTCATCTTGGAAATGTGGGGCTGAGAACACCGCCTCCCGTGCACCCTGGTTATGTCGACTCTAGCCCATGGAACGAATGTGTGTTGAGAGAATGCTTGTGCTTTGGGGGTGGAAGCCCCCCTCCCCGCCCAGCGGAGCCAGGCTGATGAAATACAAGCTTCCACTGTGGGCCTTTTCCTTAGGTGTGATGAGGACAACAAGGCGGGGGAATAGCAATAACTGCAGTAGGTAAAACGCTGCCCCCAAGACCTTTGCATGTGCACATCTGGGGACCTGGAGCTCATACATCTGCACGTGCTAATGAGATTCATTGATGCCGGGAGGCGGGGGTTTGCAAAGGGACGCAGCTGTGACTGTTCTCTCCTCTGACAAAGGGTCTTCATTGTCACTCTGGCTTCCTCCTCCTTGCACCTGTCATTGAAACAGACAGGGGACAGGGTCTGGAGAGAGAATCCCCACTAAGCGCTCCTCGGAACTGCATGAGGCTCAGTTGCTGGGGTGCTAAAGCAAACCCAGAGAGATGCGGTCACTGCAATCTGCTTACACAAAAAGCTTCAGGAGGTGACTCAGCTTCTGGCTCCTATTATTTTTTCCCTGTTTGTTTCTTTGATTTTTTTTAAAAGAAAAGTATTTAAAAAATAACATATACAGGTGGAACAGAGTGTGTCAAGTTCTGAAAAATATAGAGAGCCCAAGAAAAAAGAAACAACTTGTAATTCCATTATTAAAGAGATAATTCTGATGAATATGGTGGTTAACTCAGCTCTAGTTTTTTAAGGGCTGTGTTATGGGTGTGCAAATCACCTTTACGATGGCTAAAAATCATATTATTGCTAGGTGTGGTGGTACATGCCTATAATCCCAGCACTGGGGATGCTGAGGCAGGAGGATCATTGTGAGTTCAAGGCCAGTTTGGGATACAAAGTGAGTTCAAGTTCCCCTTCAGAGCCTTTCTTTCAAACCAATCATAAACCAAATTTGAAATAGAGATTTAGAAAGCACACTCCTAGAAAAAGGCCCGAATGAGAATTTGAGAGAAAGGTTCTGAAGGGCAGCTTGACTTTGAGCCAACTTCTGCAGCCCACTGTGTGCTGATAAATCGACCTTTGGTGACCCGGCTGCGGGTTCAGCACGATGGGGCAGAGGTGACCGTATGCGACGCTGCGGTGGCATCTCCTTCCGCAGACCTTCTTACTGCCCACGGAGCCAGCACAGGTGTTGGATCCAGCAGGATCCAGCTGGACCCAGAGCCCACTGTGGGGCAGCTCACAAAGGGGCCCTCAGAAGTTTCCTTGACATTTATTTGATGGTCATCATTTATGTGTATTTTACACATGAACCCATGTTTCTTCCCTTAAAATACTTTAAATAAAAAAAGCATGAAGTTTTTTTCAGTAACTATGGCCTTTTGACTTGTGAGTCAGATTATTTTAGAGCTATAAAGATAGAAAATGAATAGAACAATTCTTTAAAGAACAAATTCTTAAAGTTAGAAAAGGCCTGAGTCTTTTCTCCTAAGCTATTTCCTACTTGAGGTAAAAATTGAATCAGTGGTATTCCAGAAACTGGTAGAATACACAGTTCATTCATCATCCAACCATTCATCCACTCACCCAATAACCAGTGTATCTGTCCATTCATCCATCCATCCATCCATCCATCCATCCATCCACCCATCCATCTACTAACCTATTCATTTATTCTCCATCCATCCATCCACTCACCCATCTATTCTTTCATCCATCAATCTTTCCATCCATCCATCCATCCACCCATCCATCCATCAATCCACTCATCTATCTATTCTTTCATCCATCAACCTTTTCATCCATCTACCCATCCATCTACTCATCCATCCATTCACTCTCCATCCATCCATCCATCCATCCATCCACTCATTTATCTATTTTTTCATCCATCAACCTTTCCATCCACCCATCCACTCATCCATCTATTCTTTCACCCATCATCCTTTTCATCTGTCCATCCACCCAGCCATTTATTCACTGAGTATTTGCTGTGCATATGTTATATTCCACATGCTTTGTCAGACACTGGGTAAAAGGGTCCTTAAGAGTTTTAAATCCAGGGAAAAGTTGAAGAGCAGGAAGTGCCTGTCTTAAGAGCTGTCATAGCCAATATCTATTGGAATTTGGAACATGCCAGCAGCTCTCCCACGTGCTTTATGTGTATTAACTCACCGGTCCTCACGCTAAATTGTGCAGGGGAGGACACAGGTCACTGTGCTTCTGCCAAGCCTGTCATGGAGTAGAGGAAATCGAGCCTGAGAAATTAACCTGCAGCACCCAGGCTGTGACCACTGCACCACAGGCAATGCTGGAAGCTAATGAAAGCCAAGGAGCTGCGAAGCTGTGCTTCTCAGGAGGCCTTGTCCAGAAAGTGGCTCCCAGAACCACTTATTCCAGTAACAGGCTGATGGTCCCAGACATTCATGAGTATATTCCTGGAAAAAAAAAATAGAAAAGAAAACAAAGCTTAAACACTTCTAAATGTTATGGCAAGAGGAGAGGGCGGGCGTGGGAGCCAGGGAACAGCAGGCTGTAGGAGACAGGCGAGCAGGCAGCAAAGCGGGCGAGGCCTTTTCTCGCTCTGCCCGGCCGCGTGACACCGTGGAGACATGTGCGCCATGGCTTCCGCTCCTTCCCAATGCCAGCTTCTGCCCCCTGCAGCCTGGCTGCTCTGCAGGCTGCTTCCGGGGACACAGGCAGACCCCTGGTCTTCTGACTGTCCCGCCCCGCTTTTCCTTGGTGGTGACAATCTGTTGAGTGACTGCTGGTGGCTGCTCCTTGCCACTGTGTTTGGACTCCGTCGGGACCAGCATTGCGTCTCTCTGGTTCACCCACTGTCCACCTGGCACCCAGTATAATGCTAAGTTCAAAGAGAAGTGCTGGTTTGGGAGCCCATAAATAAGTAAATAAAAAAAAAAAAAAAGGAAGATGAGCAGATATGTTGGAATCCTAAACCCCGGCACCTCGGCAGGTGGCTTATTTGGTGATGGGTCTTTGCAGAAGTCACCAAGTTAGGGCGAGGTGCTTAGAGTGGCCCCATCCAAGGGAACTGGCGGGAACTCGGGAGTCACATGCACAGCACTCAGTGTGGACACAGAGGTGGTGGTCCAGGGGCTGCTTCCCCAAGTGAAGGGCCACCAAGGATGGCCAGGAAACCCCCAAAAGCCAAGGGACAGGCGTGGGATAAATTCTCCCGCTCAGCTCAGAAGGAAGCAGCTCTGGATCTCAGACTTTTGGGCTTCAGAACCATGAGATGGTTCGAGTTCTGTTGGGTAAACCATTCAGTTTGTGCTGCTTTTTCTGATCTTGACACACGATCACTCCTGGATGGGCTCCTACAAATAATCACAGTGCTTGATGACTACCTGGATTGTTTTGTTTGTGTATTTGTTTATAGCCCTGGGGAAGGAACTCAGGGTCTTTGCACTGAGCTACCAACCCAGCCCTTTTTAAGTTTTTATTTTGAGATAGGTCTCACTAAGTTGCTAAGTTACCCAGGACGCAGTCAAAATTGCAGTCCTCCTGCCTCTGCCTCCCAGAGTGCTGGGATGACAGGTGTGCACCGTGTCCTGCTGAACTATTCACTGAATACAGAAAAGAAGAAATAACATGTGAAATTGCATACCTTTCCCCTAACTGGAATGAGGGCTCATTGTCAACGTGTGTTGCTAATACCACTCTTAACGTGGGTCGCTTTCATTTTTACATTTCTCACTATTCATTTCAAAAGCAGAAGAGTCCACTTCTATGTAGCTCTGAAGAGACCAAAGGGACGTTTTAAACTTTCAAGCATTTTAGCCTTTATTCCTCTGAATTTCTGATCAGAGAGAAGGGGGGTGGATAAAGATGGCCAATGTCACTTTTTCGGATTTAATCATAAAAATCTCAAAAAATCACTTCCTGTGGAAAACAGCCTTCAATGGGGTGGGGGAAACTATGAGTTATGGTGCGCTTTGGCCGCTGCTGTGGTGCGCGGATTGGTACCTGGCAGCCTGCGTGTCCTCTAGGATTTGTGCTACCAACTGTCAGCAGGCGCTTTCAACCCGCGCGTCCCAGCCCTGCCAGGGGAGAGGCGCAGCGCGTGGTGCGGGAGTGCGCCTGGTAATGACACCTCCCCAAATCCCCGGAGCGTAAATTCGCACAGTTTGCCAAGGTCAGCTCTTGATTTTGTTTTCTGGAGGACTCCTTGAAGACGCCTGAACGAGCTCGATTGTGAACAGTGAGTAGTGTCTACGGTGGAGAGTGCGTCCTTGGCTGCCTCGGTTCTGGACTCCGCCATTGATGAAACTGGATGTCTTCCCTCGTCCTCTATAAACGCAGGCAGGGGAACAGCGGTTGGCTTAGGAGCCCCAGCGCTAAGGTCTGACGTTTGCACACACTCAGCCGGCTTCTGCGAAGACAGCCGAGGCCCCGCGCCGGCCCGGGCAGCTTGAGACCGGTGCAGAGTCAGACGCGGGCGCTCGGGCGTCTCTGCAGTGGCTCTCCGGGCTCCTGGGGACTCACCCGCCACCTTCCACCTCCGCGTTGGCTCCTGGTTGGCCTTTAGCAGCTGTGTGCGTCCCCGGTGGCACCGGATGTTCCTTCCCCCTGCGCGGCACTGACTCAGGGTCCGTAATGAGCCTGCGAGTGAGGTCCCCGGCCCGGCCTCTGCCTCTGCGGGGCCGCCCTGGGCTCCGCTCTTCTGTCCCTGTCTCGGCTCTTGCTGCTGGCTCACAGCTCATCCTCGTCTTCCGGTCTCTGCCCTTTGGTTTTGTCTGGATTCTTCACTGCACCCTGTTAAACGCATTCAAATCCACACCGTCAAAAAAGAAAAAAAAAAAAAAAAAAAAAAAAAAAAAAAAAAAGCAAAGCAAGACAAAATCTTTCCTGTTTGTTTCTTTCCTTCTTCTTCTTACCCCTCCCTCCCTTCCTCTCACTCTCCTTTCCTTCTGCTTTCTCTTCTTCTTCATCTCGTTCTTTCTTCTTCTGTTTCTGTTTCTGTCTCTGTCTCTCTGTCTCTGTCTCTCTCTGTCTCTCTGTCTGTCTGTTTCTGTCTCTTACTCTCTCTCTCTGCCTCTGTGTCTCTCTGTCTCTGTCTGTCTCTGTCTCTGTCTCTGTCTCCCCCTTTCTACTGAATCCACACCCCCAGCAAACACTCTCCTCCCCTGTCTGACACAGAGTCCTGTTGAGTTGCTAAATTGCCCAGGTTGGGCTCAAGCTTTCATTCTTCCAGCCTTGGTTTCCCAGAAAGCTTGGATTACAGGTGTGCACCATCAGGGATAATTAAAAAAAAAAATCTGTCATTTAACAAGCTGCCTCCTTCTCCAAGCATTATCCTGACCACTCATTCCCTTTCTTGTAAAAGGCTGACCGATCTTCCCAGCTAATGATGTGTCATTCCCTCGTGCTGGCTTTCTGCACTGCCGCCTCCCCAGACCTGCACCTATTAAAGGAGTCATGCTTTCCTAATTTTCAAAAGAGGACACTTGCTGGTCCCCACCTCCCTGACTTTGGAAGCAGTTAACAGTGCCACGTGCTAAGCTCAGTAAGGCCTGGAGAGGACCTGGGTCAGGCCCAGCCCAAAGCGAGAGTTTTCTTGAGAGATGCAACTTCCTCACTCTCCACCCTTAACTGGTGGTTGCTTTAGGGTTTGTGCTCGCATCGTGCTTTTCTTTTTCATCTTCTTCTCTCATCTTCTCCTCCCTACAGGGTGACTGCTTCTCTCCGGGTGATTTTCTAGAGTGTTCTATGGCCAAGTCATTTTATAGATTAAGCTAGGGGTAGTCACAATTATTGGTAAAGGTCCAGATAATAAACGTTTAGCTTCTCTGTGCCCCAAATTCTCTGTCTTCCCTACTCAATTAAGGGTGTGATTAAAAAAAAAAACAGGGTTTAAGTTTGAAAAAAATCATTACAGTAGGAGAAATGTGGCCATGAATCCCCCTTAAAATTCTCCCCTTTGTATTCATCCCATCATTCTGGCCACATTCTGAGTGTCTTCACCAGGTGCGATCAAAAATATGGTGAGGGCTGCTGCTGAGTGCCATCCAATAGAAAGACAGCACATCCAATGTAAGGACATGACGTTGTGCCCGCATTCACACTATTCACCAGATCTGACACTGTACAACTTCTGGTCTTTCCCAAAGTCACAATGACCATGAAAGGGAAACACTTTGAATCCATTCAGGACATCAAGGCAGCCAGAAAAGCACAACTTAAGACCCTCAGGAAAGAGGACTCCAGAGCTGCTATAGAAAGTGGCAAGGACGATGGGACTAGTGTGTTCGAAGTGAGGGGAATTTTGAGGGGGCTCAGGGCAATGCATCTTTTACTGTAATGCATTTTAAACAAAAGCATCCTTGGACAATCTGAACTGAATGCCTGAGGTTAAGTGTCAATAAAACTTTATTTACAAAAAAGATCAGCTGAATATGGTCCAAGACTAAAGCTATGCTGTAGAGTAAACCGACTTCATGTCTAATTTGATACTTTGGGGAAGACCAGAAAATGGGTTCAACCCACACTGAGTTCTGGCATGTGCATGCACTTCTGTGCATCTATATATTTTGTGTGTGATTTTATTCTGGTGTAAGACTTCTCAACCTACCCCTGTGCCATGGGGGAGACGCATGTTGACACTCAAAGCTGTAAATTTGCTAATGGGAATGTTCATCTTTAGATATGCTGTTTTGTCTCTCAGGAGGGATTTTTTTTTAATGTCAAAATAAACAGCATTTGACATTTTAAAATATAATTAGTGCTGAGCATTCCGCAGAGGATGGGAAGGAGAAGCAGCTGGAGGTGGGGGAGGTTTGGTTTCTAGGATCCCCATTTATTACTCTTTTTGGAAGGATGGTAAAAGGTGCTGAGTGCCGCATCTTTGGATCTGTTTAATCTCCAGCTGCGAAGGTGCAATCAGTCACCTCGTGGGCAAATGGAAGACTTTTCCAGGGCCAAGCAATGGCTTCCATGTGCCATTCTCAAGGGGCCCTGGTGTTGCTCCTTTCCCTCTTGGCTTGACACACAGGGAGTGTGATTTCATGACTTGCAGAGAGGACTCAAGACTTAACTGCTTTTATGCTCTAGAGAGGATCCTGCAGCTAACTTCGTACCTTGGGATGGGGGGAATCTGTCTTGTTTTCTTCCTCACAAAAATGAGGGAAATACTACCCGCAAGTTTGCCAAGCTGCCTGTAATTTCAAATGCATGATATTATCAAAGTGAAAAGTATTATCATTCTCAGCTGCTGCCTCCTATTTACAAACAGCTGGCTTCTTACTCTCGCTTCTGCAGGAGGCACAGAAACAGCACCACAACAAACTCGGAAGTTTTTTTTTTTTTTTTTTAAGGGAAATCTGTGTTGCCTGGGATATGGAAAATGAGGAGTGTGGCTTTCAGAGTGTGAGAAATCGGAGATTATAGTTCAACATTCCAGGCTTAGGTGGTGGAAATTCTTCCAGGTATAGAGATGTACAGGTTGAATTTGAATCACCCTTTAAAAATCAAATTTGAATCTAGAAAACTAAGCCAGAGCAAGATTTTAAAATCTTTATTAAAAAAAATAAATAAAATCTTTGTTTTCCATAGTTTCATGGAATTAAAATTTCTTGGGTGAATTTCCTGTCTTTTTGTTTTTTTTAATCATTTGAAAGTTCAGCATCGCCAAATACATGATTTTACCATCAGAATGTCCATTTTGTGGTTTCCCAAATGGACAGAGCTGGTCGAGAAAGGGGGTGACATTCGTGGGTTTTTCTGCATCGCACTCGGTCCTGTGCTTTGTGGGATACGGCACAGCATCCTGTAAGATTCCCTGGGGGAGGAACACCGAGAAGCATTCAGTTTGCAGAGTTTCTCCCATTGTAACCAGCTGAAGCATTTTCCTTAATGACAAAGCGACATCGCTCTATTTCAGATTTCCAAATGAATGCTCCAGAAATGCCTTCTCAATAAATGATTTTTTCCTCTTTGGGGGTTTGTGTGATTTCCCCATCTTTTTAATGGTCCTATTCCTAGGGGTATCACCCTGCTCAAGTAGCAGGGGAGGAATATTTAGCGGATGAGGGCCAGGGTACTGTCACCGTGGTCATGCAGATGTCCCCAAGGGACAAAAGAGCATTTTAACATCAGGAATCTTATGTCACCAATAGATTGCAGCATGTGTCTTAGCGATGGCAAAAGGTAAATATTTAGGCAGTACAGCTGTTGATTATAAAAACTAATTTTGCAAGGAGCAGGGTCAAGGGTACACATGACAGTCTTTGATTTATAGGCGTTATTCAAAAATCAAGGTTAATTTACAAAATGCAAGCGAGAATGTTTACCCTGACTTGGTAGAGCACAT
Source organism: Dasyprocta punctata (assembly GCA_004363535.1). Classification (NCBI taxonomy): domain Eukaryota; kingdom Metazoa; phylum Chordata; class Mammalia; order Rodentia; family Dasyproctidae; genus Dasyprocta; species Dasyprocta punctata. The sequence goes on along the minus strand of RJWM01024758.1, from coordinate 5,722 downwards.
CTTTCATGTTTGACTTCAAAGGGTCAAAACTATCACTAGAAGAAGCTTGAGATGTGCCTTTTCCCCCAACATTATGAAAAATCAAAGTTTTTCTTTACATAGTCTGCAATGACTAAGCGTTTACTTCACTGTTGTATAATGAGAAATGATGAGCCTTTGAAAATTATTTTTTCTTTAATTTGTTTAATTTTGAGCTGTTAAAATGTTTAATGTCAGAGGAGCTTCTGCTATAGGTTAAATAAAAAAATCAGGATAGAAACATATACACCGTCATCTTGTTTTCATAAATCTATTTATAACTGAGGTTGAGTCATACAAAATTATTACTTTGTATATCAAAATGGTTTGATATCAATCATTTCATATAGTTTAAAACGCTAAGTGGCTCAAACATGTGGATAAGGGGAAACACACACACACACACACACACACACACACACACACACACAGATACACACACATACCAAGGTATTTACCAAACGTTCTGGACCAGTGTTACAGGCAATGTAAATGTTTTCTATTTCTTATCTATTTTTTTCTGGATGAAATGCATTGCTTTTTCTTCTAGATGTTCCAGAAAGATGTTCTTTCACTAATAACAGGAGTTGGATCTGGATTTTACTCCTATTGGCAGTAAATTTAAGGATTTTTGATTTCTGCTCTGCAGAATTCTTTAGAAATCATCAAATTTTGTGAAAATACCTCTTTTTTTCTCTTCTCTTTCTTTTCTTTTCTTTTCCTTACCCTCCCAAAGTTGACTTCTTCACATAAACTTGAAATCTTCTGCCTCCAGATATTCGAAGTAGGTGCTCAGCAAATACTTGAGAATACCCCAGGGGGAAGTGATTAAATAAATACAGTCTGAAAATTTTCTGATTTCTTCACACTTAAAGCAACTGGTTAGTTCTAAAAATAGGATGTGGCTGGGTTGTTAATCCATATACATGCGAAGATGAGAAAAATTATGTCTACTGAAAAAGGTAATAGTAAGAAAAATTGTCAGTTTTGCTTAGAAGTATCTTCATGATTTAGGGGAGAAAATGTTGGCTTATTGCTGTCAAAGAAAAACTGAGATGAGTTAAAGTTAACATACTTTACTTGAACAAGAAAAAATATCTAGAACAGGGAAATGTTTAAGCCCAAAGATTGGAATACTTCACTCGAGTGTGTGTGAAATTATATTAATAGTCAGACCAAAGGAAGTGACAGGCAGAAGCAACTTGATTGGCTGAGATCAGCGTTTGCCTTACATGGGCTTGGTGTGATAGGCTGGCAGCCTGTGATTGGCTGAAACTCAACAGTTGTTGTACTTAATGCTATGTTCTTATTGAATTGTGCTTGCAGTTCAGTTCCTATGGAGGCAGTGGAAGGATAAATTTTATCACCCAAGTATGGAAGCACATGTAAGCCAAACTTTTCAATTTAACATTATGAATTTCTGAAAGATGGGATTCCTGTTCTTTTCCCATATAGAATGTGTGAAACATCTTACCTACAAGACCAGTGATGGTACCTGATCTTGTGCCCGAGTCTAATTTTGTGTTCTCCAGAGATCTGAACACACACACTTGTAACTCTACCTGTGAATAGCAGCACTTTAAAACGTACTACAAGCTAGACATGGTGGCATATACCCATAATCCCAGAAATCAGGAGCTTGAGACAAGAGGATCTTGATTTTTGAGCCCAGCTTGCACTACAAAGTGAGTTCAAGGTCACCCTGTACTGTATAGTAAGAATTTGTCTCACAGAAGATCCTGTCTTGAAAAGAGAAAAGAAAGAAAAAAAAAATCTAAGGAGGGATATAGCTCAGGGCAAATGCGCTGGGTTCAATCCTCAGTCTAACAGTAGAAAGAAGAGAGGAAAGGGGAGGGGGAGCGATAGGGGAGGGGATGGAAGGGAAATTCTTGCCATTTTCCAGGATTGACATTGATATTTTAAATGTCCTCATTTTTCTCTGTGTGGTTAATCGCATCTACTGAGAAAGAGCGGAAAGTAGCAAGGAAGGAAGGAAGGAAAAGGAGGGAGATTTTTAGGCAAGTGAAACTGACTAGTCCTCTTTTTAGCAGATGCTTTCTAAAAAGCTCCCAAAGGGAGGTTATTGATCATGCCCCAGCTAAGCTGATCAATGGAGTATTATTTGCATCCTGTCATTACCTCTTGGTGACACAGGCCAGCTCGGATGTGTTCTCAGCTGGTGAAGAGAGTGTGTCCTGGGATTAACTTGAATAACCTAATTCCTACCTTCCCGTCGCTCCCTTGTTCCACACTGTGCAAAGGGCGAAACAAAAGTGAAACAAGAAAGATGAAGAAGGCCCGTGCCAGCTGTTGGAAGAGAAGGCATTGTCTGCACGCATTTGAGGAGAAAAGGACACTGTTTGGCAGTGTGGGGCGCCGGGCGCCGGGAGGAGCTGAGTATCAGCATGGGGAAGGAGTGTGGCAGTGCCCATCGCCCTGACTGCTCGGGCTGACAGGTGCTGATGGGAGGTGCCAGGCACAGCTGCCTGAGCACAATTCCATTATCCTTCGCCTGGTATTGATTCGCCCTGTGGGACGTTTCCTTTCTGGCTGTGTTAATTTTCAGAGTGCTCATTTGCCTGGCCCTCGGCACACACAGAGAGTCAGAGGTGCTCCAAGGACGGGGAATGGGCTCAGCCTTCCTGTAAGCAGAGGTTTTGTCTGCTGGGATTTAGGTTTTCACTAATCACAGTGCCTGCGAGGGACGGGTCTGGAAGAAAAGCTTTGCAACTAATACAATTGCCCGGGGTGCATGGTAAATTAATCTAATGACATGAGGTGCGTTTAGAAAGTTGGCTTTGTTCCTTTTTTTTTCATCTATAAACAGTATTTCTTATTTTAAAAGGTGCTGTTTTTGCACAGAAGATTCGGGAAGCAGTCCAACGGTTGGAATGCTGGCTATCTGCTGTCATGTTAAAATTCTCAGTCTCTTTTCAGTTTACAGTGAGGCCTTCTGAATCATCTCTGGAGATTATGTGGACATGAACTTGGCCTTTGGCCATGCCCTGTCAGTCCACTGCTCCTGCTGAAAGGCCATAGGTGGACTGATTTTATGATGGTTAGAAGGGCTGAGGGTGGTATTTACAGATCTGCCAGCACAGCGGGTAAGTCAGGTGCATCACCCTTGGGAATAAGACCTTGGATTGTGAGTTACTTGTTCCGTGAATGATCTGCGCACACCAAACTTTTCTAATAAAACTCAATCTGATAATGAGCAACGCCTTGCAATACAAGTAATGCATGACCCTGAATGTCCCATGATCACAGCTCGGTCAATGGTCCCTCTCTCTCTGCAGGATTATGGGTAATCATTGCCCAGCGGCATGAGGTTGTGGAGGAGATCCCTTCTGCAGAGAAGGAGAAAAAGGCAGAGGAATCCCTCACTTTGAATGAGATTAAGGAGGGGTGTGAAATGCGGGAAATGGTGTGAAGTTTTGTAGGAAAGCAGCACCCCAATAAGTCTGCAGGAGTGCAAGTGATGAAACCTGTTTAAGGACGACACAATGCCACATTTCCGCTAGATCCTCTAGAGGAGGCAAACGTGTCGTTGGACAGGGTCCTTGTTAAAGTCGCAGGAATAGAAAAGATTCCTTGGAGCCAATTGATAGCAGTGTTGCTGTTAGAGTGAAGGTCATACTACACAGTAACCCTCCTCCCTCTTGTCTCCCTGTGAAGGTTTTCAAAGCTAATTGCAGGGTAGTTTATTTTTCTTTGTATCTGCTTTATTATTTTGTATTATATTACAGTATTGTAATCATTTTTAAATGAATGTTTTTGGGTTGTGGAACAAATCATCTGAATTTCCAGTATTTCTTATGGGGAAATTCACTTTGATATACAACCTGCTTTGGATTACAAGCCTGTTTCTGAAAAGAATGATGCTTGCAAACCAGGATTTTACTGTATTAGGTGGAAACAAGGAAACTTGTCCATTTCATATCAGTTTCAAGCAGCCTATCTCTGTGTTTTTAATCAGACGGTACCTTTCAGGTGACTTTGAAGACCTTCCTCAAGAACTTGAAGGTTCAGTGCAAATTGTCCCAGACGCTTTGGGCAGGAGTAATGTCCCTCTCGGCATGATGTTGTCTCCTCCACTGGGAAAGGTGAGGCTGGGGGAGGAGAGGAACTCTGAAGCCTCAAAAGGAGAAAAGAGGCTGGGGCCGGGTTCAAGCCTGTCATCCCAGCGGTCTGGGAGGCGGAGGCAGGAGGTGGCAAGTTGGAGCCCGGCCTGGGCAACTTAGTGATTTAGGGATACCCCCTCTCTTGAAGGGAGAAAATAAAAAGAGAGCTGAGGATGTGAGTCAGAATGAAGATGGATTTTGAGGGAGATGAATGCCAACGTGTCTTTTACTGTAATAATTTTTAAAATTTAAATATGAATTATATAGTTCGATCATATATTGTACCTAGCTCATCTTCTATCTATCTATCTATCTATCTATCTATCTATGTATCTATCTATCTATCTATCTATTGAGTCAGGGTCTTGCTATGTAGTCCAGGCTGACTCAAACTCCCAGCAGTCTTTTTGCCTCAGCCGCCATGCTGGGCTTCATCTTGGATCTAAATGTCCTTCCCGTGATGATATGGAAGAACGTCCTAGGACTCTGTCTAAAAGTGCATGTCTTGCTCATGGGTGCGATAACAAAGCTAGGGTGGCTTAAATACTTCTCCTTGCACTGGGTACACAGTGGGTGCAATTTCGCCCATTTACAAAATGAAGGGGTTGGAACAGCAACCTTTTCATTCCCAGCAGCCTCCAGCACCGTACACCTCGTGATTTCTCCGTAATGCTTCACTCACTGTGGACGGTTCTGAAATGGCTTTGCGTTAACCCGGGAGTCAGTGAGGAGGGCGAGTCTCGGCTGGGAAACCCCGTCAGTCTTCAGCTGTGCTCTTGGGGAAGCGATGCAGTTCTGGTGTCTCTGACGCCTCATTCATGATCCTGAGATGAGCGTGACGTTAGGTTACACAGGATTGCAAGTGTTCCTCAAAGCTGGGATTCACATCCTCTGGGCCACGGTCTGGTAACTGCCGGACGCCTGTTAGGAACTTGACAGTGCCTCTGCATTTCCGGTCACTCCCAGTCCTCCACCAAGGCCTGAGCTCCACTTCCCATCAGGTCCTCAGGCCTCAGATTCTCGCTGGACTCCGGACTCTACTGAGAGCTGTGCAGTGGAAAAACCTAGGCTGTCACTTCTCTGAATCATTCCAAATACACACATCTCACCCCACTCCTATCCATGGAAAAATTTGCCTTCCACAAGACTGGTCTCGAGAGCCAAAAACACTGGGGACCATTGCCTTAAAGGGTGTAGTTCTAAAGGTGGAAAATAACAAGATGTGCTTATGGGGAAGCAGGGAACTCCCAGCTGGAAGACAGACCGTGGAATGGAAGTGTGGAAGGTAAGGAGAAAAAGAACAAATTCAAATAGAATTATTATTGGAAAACTTACTATGAAGGGAAAAAGCTGGGCATGTTGGTGCACACCTGTAATCCCAGTACTCTGGGAGGCTGAAGCAGGAGAATTCCAGTTCCAATCTAATTTGGGCTCCTTTGCAGCTTAGCGAGACCTTGCCTCAAAATTAAAATAAAGGAATTAAATAAATGAATAAATAAATAGGATTGAGGATGTGGCTCAGTGCAAAGGCCCTGGGTTTAATCCCAAATCTGGCAAAAGAGAAAGAGATAGATAGATAGAGA
>RJWM01024757.1:0-30044 GCA_004363535.1 Dasyprocta punctata | reverse complement strand
TTGCTTTCCCTCAGAATGGTGCTCTGCTCCCCTGGAAGCCCCACTCAGCAGGCGCCTCTTCATCCGAGCTCTCTTCTGAGAACGTGGCCCCCCTGCCGCCCACTCTGATCAGGACAGCAGGATTTGGGGTCTTCTCACTGGCCATCTCCCTGCCCCTGGCCAGGCCTCAAGGGGCCTGCAGTACCCCCCGCTCTGACGTGGACCCAGGACAGACCAGGCCACCCCATTGCTTGAGTGTAGGTCGAGGCCCCCAGGGTAGAAGCGTTTCCCACGTCGTGCTCAGCCCCCGCCTCCGTCCCAGCTCAGAGAGGGTGAGCGGCTGCCTGAGGACCCCAGCCTGGGAGGAGGGTGGTAGGGAGCCCGGGTGAGCCAGACGGAGGCTGGAGCCGTCTGCACAGTGTGCACGGCAGAGGGCAAGGCTGTGCATCCCTTGCAGGACCCCTGGGCCCTGCACGGCATCTGATCTGCTGCCCGGTGTGTGGCGGGTCACTCTCCCAGAGGGCCCGGGTGCCGGTCTGCCCCCTCACACATGGCACCTGCCGGGAGCTGTCACAGCTGGGTCAGTGCTCATACATCTTCTCTTCTTTCCAGGTCCTGAGTGGCACCTGCCCCACAGCTGGTCACCCAGACCCAGGACTGCTTTCCCTTAGGGCCTCCACCTCCCTACGCGTAGTGCGCCGAGCCCACCAGGCCAGCACCTGGAATAAACCTCTGCTCCCACTGTGACTGCCGTGTGGGGGCCGGACGCAAGGCCCAGAAGGACAGAACTGGGGAGCCCCAGACCCCTGCCACTGGGGACGTGTAGCAGGTCCGTGGATGGACCGGATGAGGAGCCAGCCGGCCTGTGACTCAGGACATTCCAGAAGGACGAGGAGTCTCTCCTCCCCTTGCCAATACACCAGCATTCCCACTTCCTGTGGGGGGCCTGCCAGGTTCCCCTGGTGACCGCTGCCTCCACAGCCTCCTAACTCAGAGACACCGCGGGGCCAGCACCCCCGGGGACCCAGTGGTGGCCTTGGGCTGCAGCCTCAGTGCCTGGCTTTGCGGTCATCAGGAGCAGCTGTGCCCACTTGGACCCCGGACTGTGCTCACACCGACTACCAGCAGTGACCTGGCTGAGCCCCGGCCCCTGCCTCGGGGCCCAGGCGTCCACTTTCCTAATTGAGAATGACCAACAGCTCGAGCTTCTCCCCCAGCCTGGGGTGGGTTGGGCCCTTCCCGAAGCCTCCGAGCACACAGCTCATCCCAGCATCTTCCCGGAAAGTCGGGCTCGGGGCCCCTTTGGCTCCCGGCCTGTCTCAGGATGCCGTGCCGGGGCAGAGGGCCCTGCGTCGGACGCTCCAGTGCCTTGCTGCTTTTCTCTCTTTTTTTAAATTTTTTTTTTTTTTATTTTTTGAGACAGGGTCTTGCTAAGCTGCTCAGGCTGGCCTTGAACTCCTTATCTTCCTGCCTCGGCTTCCTGAGCAGCCTGAGGCGTGCGATGCTGCACCCAGCTGCTTTTATTTCTTTAGACCAACACACAGAAGAGTCGGAAGGCTGGTCGGAAGGACGCCGTCACACTTGTGAACGTTTCACCAGGTGTGGTCTCCACTGTCGCGGCACCCGCACCGCCAGCCTGTCCAGTGTGTGTGAGGATCGTGGCAACCCAGGCCCCGGCCTCATGGTGAGGCCCCCGGGTGCCCTGAGACCCCTGAGCACTGTCGTGTGCAGTGCTAGAAACGGGGCCTTTGCAGGGGGGAAGCCTGCAGCCAGTGTGGCAGCCCCGTGTTCAGGGCCTGCTGTGTCCTTTGTAGCAAAACGATAAAATAAAGACCCGCCCGGGACCCCGCACGTGCCACACTGCTTCTTTGTCCAAGTTCAGGGCAGGGGCTTGCACCCCATCAGACCCTGTGGTGTCCCCCAGCCTTGCCCAGGAAACCTGCTCCCGGGACCACAGTCCTGGGGCCAGAGGGTGGTTTGCCCCATGGCCACCAGATGTTGGCCAACACAACACGTGGCTTGGTTCCTCCTCTGAGGAGGAAATGCACCCAGATGGGGCTGGGGCAGGGAGGATCCCGGGAGGGGTGCACCGAGGCCGGGCCACAGCCCCGTCCCCAGAGGCATGAGCTGGCCCCACGTGTCCTGTGTACCTCCCCCACCCAGGCGCGTCTCGCTAGCACGCCCCTGTGCCTGCCCCTCTCTGGAACCCTTCCCCCCAGCCGTCCTGAGGCCACGGCACCCCTGTCCAAGGCTGCCCCTTCCTGTCACTCTGTGGGTCCCTGTCTGGGTTGTCACCTTGGATACCTTGGGCGATGTCACCGTCCATGTCAGCAGAGGTCGGCGTGCTCGGCTGACCTGCAGTCTGAGCCCAGCCCCAGGGGAATGTTGGCACCGTGGACAAGTGTGCTGGGAGGGGGCACTCCTGACCACGCCTGGGCCCCTCCTCCTAGGTCCTTGGTCCGACTGGCTCTCCCCCAGCCTGTGTCTCACCTCGGGCACACAGTCAGTGCTCCAAGTATGCCGGGCCCTGTGCCTCTGTCGCAGCAGGTGAGCAGCACGTCGGAGATGGACCCGCACACTCTCAAGGGCTCCTCTGTGAGGCCTGCCCTGCCCTGAAATCAGACCTGCTCTCGGGGACAGCACCGTGGTGGGGGGACCTAGAGAGCAAGCCACAGAGGGACGCGCAGGGAGGCCAGCAGGCGGAGGGTCAGCCCTCGCCCTGAGGTGGTGCGAGCTGGGCCTGGCATGGCCAGGATGGTGGGCTGGCGGGAGTGGAGAGGGCACAGTCACACAGAACTGGGATTGGCCATAAGGGGCTGAGTGAGACGGAGTTGGTTTCCTTCATCTTCTTCCTGTAATGGATTAAAGAGGTGATTAGCTAGATGGACAGGCAGGTAGATGGATGGGTATGTGGGTAAATGGAAGAGATAGACAAATGATAGGTGATAGGCTAGATAGATGATACATAGGATAGATTGGGCCATGGTTTGGGTAAGTGTCCCCCAAAGGTCCCCAGGGTGGCACCATTGGAAAGTGGTGGATCCTTTAAGAGGTGGGGCCTAGCGGGAGGTCAGCAGGTTACTGGGGGCACAGCATTGAAGGAGACTGGGACCGCAGCCCTCTCCTTGTTCTTTCTTTTTTCTTCCTGGCCCATGAGGTGAATGGTTTTCTCTGCCATCTACTCCTACCATGAAGTGCTACCTTGCTGGAGGCCCAAAACAATGGGACCAATTGATTGTGGGCTAAAACCTCCAATACTCTGAGCTGAAATAAACTTTTACACTTTTTAAGTTAATTATTGCATGTATTTTATTATAGCAATAGAAAACTGACTAATAAAGGTACATATTGTCTTAGTCACTTCCTTACAGCTGAAACAAAATACCAAACAGCCACAATTTAAAGGAGAGGATTATTTCGGCTCACATTTTTGTTCCATGGTCATCCAGCTCCAGGGCGGAAATGGCATGATGGAAGGACCTGGGGCGGGGTGGGGAGACTGCTGCTCTTCCCACAGCGGCCGGGAGGCAGGGAGAGAGAAGGGCTGGGGTTGGAGCTACACCCTTCTGGTCACACCCCACCTGCTAACAGGGAGGCGGCTATGAACTCATCAGTATTCACCCACTGTACCCAATCCCCTTCCAAACACAGGAGGCTTTGGGGGAACACCTAAATCTAAATCATAACAGGATAGAAAATAGCTACTGAGAGGTGGTAGATGGGCAGGTTGGTGGATGAGGTGAAATATATAATGCATGTTTAAAATTTTAAATATGTGCTACAGTGAAATACATTGCTATTAATCCACCTCACAGTCCTCTCCTTTACTTTGAGCACACTTATCCCATCACCTTGCCACTGTCTGGAGCAGTTCTGGAGGTGCTCTTTCATGAGTGTCTAGCTGTGCTATCCTAGCTGTTTCAATGTCCTGCACGGACTCAACAGGCTTCCTTTTCACTGTCACTTTTGCTTTGGGGAAGATCCAGTAGCTGCCTGGTGCCAGGCCCCCTGAGCGGGGTGGGTGAGGACACAGCAGAGGGTCTGACAGACCCATCTTGCTGTCGGATGCACTCAGCTGCGACGTTCGCTGTATTTTTGATCACGCTTCTTACATTTGAAAATCAGGGGCCAAATGTTTTCATCTTTTGCTCTCGGATACTTACTTTGGGGGAATGTTAACTCCAGTGGCTGTTGACCTGGATCTGGCCCCCAAGAAGCCACCCCAGAAGTTGTCTTCTGTTCCCCCAGCCCAGTGTCATCCTTTTCTAGCCAGTGGATGTCACCAGGCTGGTTTTAAGCCAGGGTGTCCCCTCCTCCCACATGGATACAGTGGGGTCCACTAGGTAGTGGGGTCCACTAGAAAGTGGGGTGTGAGAACCTCTGAGACACAGCCTGGTTCCTCTCTCAGGACTCTCACTCCACCAAGATGAGCCCAGGGACCCAGCCTGGGGTCAGATCATGATTTGGGGTCCCACGGCCACTGGAGCAGCACCTTCTAAGGGTTCTCACCCACCTCCCAGGGGCGGGAGCAGAGCCATGATGGAGACCAGCAGTGATGCGACCCCAGGCACAGAGGAGTGTCCTATCTATCCCAACATCTCCCAAGTGCCCTTCAGGTGCTGAGGGCAGTGGGGAGCAGGGCGGGCCAACCCCCTCCCAGGTCGTCGTCCACCCAAGGGAGCCATGACTTGTGGCTGGCTGGGCCAGCAATTAGGGGACATTGGCAGGGTTCCTAGGAGCCATCTGCAAGCAGGGTGCTGACCCGGCGGGATCTGGGAAATGTTACCACATATAGAGCAGTGTCAGCGCACCCCCAATGCAGCCCAGAGCCTGCACGCTCAGCGCTCACCAGCCCTGCGTTGTGCAAGATGCGGATGTGTTTCGCTGCCTCAGGAGCTCTGTGTCCTCACTGTCCTCTCACCAGACTGCCCAGCGCTCCGCCTCCCCTCCCCTCCCTCCCGCACCCCGAGCCTCTGGCACGGGGAGCTCTCCCTCAGCTCGGCTGTCCCCACTGGGAACCGTCCCTGGAGCAGCCGCTCTCCTTACTTGCACGTGAAGAGAGCACCCTGGACCTGGAGGAGTTCAGCAGGGAGGAACCCAAGCAGAGGGAGCAGCTTGCTCTGACCCGAGCCCCTACAGCAGTGCTGTGGCACGCGAGACACAAGTGCCCCGAGGCACAGGTAGACGGCGAGGGTAGCCGGGAGGGAGGGGCCTGCTGTGCCTTCCACGTCCCTGCACACCGATGCACTTCGGGTCGGGGGCACCGCTTGGCCAGGTGGTGGCAGAGCAGGGCATGATGGGGCACCGAGGTCTAGAGGGGGAGTCCCCAGTGTTCTCCCCACCATAGCTTCTCCTAGGAGGGGACACCAGTGGGGGACCAGGTGGGGGAGTAAAGCTGGGAGAGACCGCCACCTGGTGGTGGTCAGGGTGCTGGGGTCCAGCCAGGGGAGGGGAGTCCCAGGAGGCAGGAGGCTGGGGTGGGGGGCGTCCAAGGGCAGCCTGTGGGCTCGGGGTGGGGCCTAAGTGCATCGTCACAGGTGGGAGGAGGATGTCGGCAAGGCTGAGAGGCCAGCTGGGCCAAGGCCGGGACGGGTGTGTCCCGCGTGTGCCCACTCAGGACGGCACCCCAGACTCAGGCCTCACAGGCCCTCCGGCACCACTGAGTGGGGGGCAGCACCAGGCCTTCCATGGCATGGGCCTGTCTCGATGTTTCCAGTCTCCAGCCGACAGAAACCAGATGCATCTATCTATCTATCTATCTATCTATCATCTATTTATCTATCACCAATCATCTATCATTTATCATCTACTATCATTTATCATCTATCATCTATCACTTGTCATCAATCTACTATCTATCTACTATCATTTATCATCTAATACCTATTTATCATCTATCATTTATCTATCATTTATCATCTACTACCTATCATCTATCATCTATCTACTATTACTTATCATCTATCACCTATTTATCATCTATCATCATCTATCATTTAACACCTATCATCTATCATCTATTTATCATCTATCATTTATCATCCTTCATCTATTTATCATCTATCTACCATCTACCATCTATCTGTCACCCATCTGCATCTATCATCACTATCACCATCCATCTTTATGTCTATATATCACCCGTCTGTCTGTCTGTCTGTCTTCTATGTATCTGTCCTCTGTCTGTAGTACTGGGATTGAACACAAGGAACTTCACTCTGCTCCGCCACCTGCTTGCCCGCCTTCTTTCCTTTCCCTTTCCTTCCTTCTCCCTGCCTTCTCCCTCCCCTTCTTTCTTTCAAAATGGGACCTCACTAAGTCACTGAGTTGCCCAGGTTGGGTTTGAACTTGTGGTCCCATTGCCTCAGCCTCTCACAGCACCAGGCTTATGGGCAGGCACCACGATGCTGGCTGAAATGCACCCTAACGTCCCTCCAGGTTCCGTGCCTTTTCCAGAGGTAAGTTACGCCTGCCCACAGCCTGCGGCCAAGTGCCCGTGGCCCTCGCTAGGGTCCCTGGCTGTGTGCCGGGGCACCTTCCAGCAGAGCACCATTGCGCGAGCCGCTCTCGGGTTGCCGGGGCCTTGCGTCCTGAGCGGGGCCCATGTGACGGAGCTGCAGACCGGGGTGCTGAGACACGGAAGCACATTTCCTGATCCTGTGGCCCAGGGCTCCCCAAAGCCACCTGTCCTCACTGGGCACCGGTGGAACCCGGCGGGCACGGCCTTCCTCAGCCCCGCCTGCAGCCCCAATGCAGTGACCTGGCCCCGCCCGAGGGTCCCGCCCAAGAGTCCCGCAGCCTGCGTGTGGCGCTCCCGGGACCTGGCCCCAGGCCACCTCAGCCCAGGTGCTATCTTGGGTGCGGGCCTGCCCAGCGCCTTCTGAGGCACATTGCCAGCCTCAGGAAACCCCCTGGAAAGTGCAAACTTACGGTGACTCTGCTGGTGACAAATGCTGCTCCCCTAAAAAGGCCGGCGGGAGGAACCGGCGGGCGGAGGCAGTCAGGAGAGGGACCTGTGCGCACCTGTGTGTGAGTGTGTGTGGGGGGAGGAGAGGCGGTGCGGGCGGGGGGCACACGGCACCGTCCTGCGCCCTCAGATCCTCGTCCGTGGAGCGGGAGTGGTGACTGGAGTCTCAGGTGGCACTCGGGGCGTGTCCTTCAGAGGGGCTGCCTGGCGTGTGCAAGGCAGGGCACCGCCGCTGCTTGGTCTCCGTGTGTCCACAGGTGACCTTCCCAGGACAGGCCCTGAGCAAGCTGGTCAGTGCCCAGGACTCGGGGACATCTCTCGCTCCGTGCGCCGCCCTGTTCTCAGAGTCTCCGGCCCTGCTCAGCTGGCCAGGCCGGCCCCAGTGGGTCAGGACAGGATGTGCGTTTGTCTCCTGCCTCAGGCTCTGACTGTCCCCAAGTTCCTGGTCCCCAAACCCCACGGCCCATCCTTGGAGGTGCCGATTCCTCATCTGCTCCCTGGGTGCCCTGGGGTTCTGTTCCCAACACGAAGTAGCTGGACAGTGACTGAGATCCCAGATGCTGGTGGGGGCGGGAAGTTCCTCAATCACACGAAGGGAATAGGAACCGGGCAAGGAGATTGGCCTCGACCGAACATCGTGTCTCCCCATGGCTGGCAGAGGGATCCGGACAGTGGCTCCCCCCTGGGCCTCAGTGTCCCCATCAGGAAGGTGAGGGCTGTGGTCCTAACCTTCTGGGACTGCAGGAATTGAAGTTAACACAGGTGAACACTTGGAGCAGCTGGTGCCCCCAACCTACAGCAACCCCCACTGCCCACAGCTGGGGCCCCCAGGCCAGGGCACCACAGAGCGGCCAGGCTAGCGACAGGAGTCCACCCTGGCCTTGGCCTGCGGGCTGGAGGGAGACCAGGTGAGCAGGACACCCAGGGCAGGAGGAAGGCTCGGGGGCATCTGAAGGGGGAGGGGCGAGACACAGAGGAGCCGGTGACGGTGATGATGGTGACGTGGGAGGAATATCTGTGGGGGAGGGGACAGTGCCAAGACACCTGCATGGGCAGGCGAGGGCTGGCCCGGGAGAGGCCAGGGACACCTGGGGGCCCCGCCCCAGCTGGGGCAGCCACAGTCGCCCTACACCAGTGAGCGAGCCAGGCGGAGAGGACTCAGCATTTATTACCATCAAGCACCTTGTAGGGTGAAGGTGGCGTGCTCTGCAGAGAAATTATAAATAATGAAAAGGAAACGTTTAGAAAAAGAGGCGCCGGCCCCACAGCGGGCAGCGGGGGACTCTTTGGTTGTGCAGTGGGTGAGGCCTGGCGTCCTGCTCCGTCACAGCCCGCCGAGGTCATCTGCCAGGAAGGCCAGGAGGTAGCGGCTGACGTGCCTGTCGATGATGACGGGCGAGAAGCCCAGGATGCGCCGGGTCCCGGGCAGCACCTTGGGGTCTGGAAGACGGGAAGGAGGGGTCACGCAGGTAAACTCTGACCTGTGCTTGCCGGGGCTGGGGGGCAGGAGCACCGCCACCCCCTCCCACCCAGACCCTGGAGCTGCGTGTGGCCTTTAGGTGCAGGGTTGTGCGTGCACGCCAGCCCCACACTGGGAGCCTTCACAGGGAAGGGGGGCTGCAAGCTGTGTGGCCTTGGTGGCCTCCTTCGCATGGGGTCTGCAACACCATGGGGGGAAAGACCCCAGGCTCCAGGGCGGGAGACCTGATCCGTGTGGCTCCAGGTGACAGGTGTGGCGAGGCTCTCTAACCCCGGAGCCCCCTCCTCTCCAGAGAATAACTGGGAAACAGGCGGCCAAGGATGCAGGCTGCATGCACTCGACTTCTCCGTTTCTCTACAGTGCTGCACGGGCGGGACACGGGTGGGGCCCAGGGAGTCCCGCTGCACAGGGGCTGGGCACCCACCTGGAGGGCAGCAGTAGAGCAGCAGGGCGAGGCCGGCAGCCAGGCCGAGGCCCGCCAGGAAGCTCATGGGTCCTGGGGGGAATGAGCACCAGAATGAGGGCCAGGCCAGCAGGCACGGAGGGCCTGTCACCAACAGAAAGCAGGAATGGCTCCCGCAGGACGGAGGGCCCCTGGGGCAGAGGCAGAGCCCTGGGGGAGAGAGACAGAGAGGGAGGAGAGGGAGGTGGCGGCGCGGCCGTTACCCCTGTCACTCCGCCCGCGGCGCTCGCTGCCCCAGTCCAGCTCTGTGCAGTCTGAGTTCTCTGGAACAGAATCACACAGCGCAGTTAGTCGTGGGCTGGGCCAGAGAGCAGGGTGGTGGCCCCCAGGGGAGCCCAAGGCTGCGTCCACCTCCCGAGCTGCTGGGCCCTCACACAGCCTTGCACGGCCACCTCATGGCCCTGGGATGGCCGGCCTGGAGAGGTTAGGCCCCTCGGGGACGCCTGTGGTTTGGGGTCTTTTCCTTTAGTTCAGCTCCCGTGACATCAAGACCCCAAGCGTAGCCTGAATATCACTGCTGAAAGCCAACCACGTCTCCCCAGGCTCTCGCCAGGTGCAGCGAGCTCCTCCCAGACCCCGGCATACTCTGCCCTCGGCACAGGCCTGGGGACACCAGGAGCTGTGGAAGGTGCCCCACCTCCAGCAGGGCTGGGTCTGGAAGACTGGCGGATCCCTCACCGGCGGGGAGGGCCTATCTACCTGCCCTTGGGTGGCCTAGGGAGGCTTCCACGGGCTCAGAGTCCTGGCTGAGCGGCCTGGGCTCACCCCCGCGGCCGAACACAGCAGCCTGCCCTCCCAGGGCCCCGCGCACAGAGGCCTCAGAAGGCGGCCACCACCCCAGCCTGGCAGTGCCCTTGCTGGCTGCAGAAGCTCAGAAGACCCCGACCAGAAGGGCTGACGCGTCTCCCGAGGCCCAGGGGTGCTGCCTGGGGACGGGCCCCTCTAAACCACAATACATGAGGTAGACCAGCCATCCACGCCCAAGGGCGCGCTATAGAAACTCCAGCACCTGGGGGTGGGCCGGGCAGAAGGGGCGCCCCCCGAGTCCACTGTGAGCCCGAGGAACTGTAGGCTGGGGCGGCCTCGGCAGCACCGCGTGGTGGCGGGGACAGCGCTGGGGTCGGCACGGAATGAGGGTGAAGACGGGCATGAGAACAGGGGACAGAAAGGAGAGACAGAGAGGGCAGCGCAGGGGCATAGGGTGAGACCTGCACGGGCTCCCTGGGGGCCACGGGATGTCCCTGGGGAGGGCCGGGGCCAGGGGCCACCCAGCCCAGGTTCGGACTTACGCAGGGCGTGGCGGCTGGGCAGGTGGCCGTGCAGGGGCTGGGCGTGGATGTACAGCGCTCGGTAGAACTCCTGGCAGTGCCGCTCGCCGCTCCGCTGCAGGTGGCCCAGGAGGTCGCAGAGCCGCACGCGCAGCGACGCCTTGGGGTTCCGGAACTGGGGCGGGCGGGAGGGAGAGCAGGCTGGGGGCGGCTCGGGGCGGGGGCGTGCCCTCACCGGGCACAGCACCCGCTGGACGGCAGAGCCTGAAGCCCCAGCTCCCCGGTGTCCCCGGCGCGGCAGGGAGGAAGCTCAGGGCAGGCGACGGCAGCCTAAGGGACGGGCCTCGCCATGGCGTCCCGCGACCTTTTCCTTCATTGGTAAGAGGGGAAGATAATAAGCCTGCAAGGTAGCGTCCCATAGGGAATTAATGAGGTGAAGACATAAGTGAGGACTTCTACTGTACAGTTTATAGGAAAGAGATTCAGATACTTAAAATTATTAGTAGGGGAAGAGCTGGTTCTTTTAATGCACTTGACGGACAAACTAGCAGTAAACGGAGACTGTGGCGTGGTGCTGCCCCCTGGTGGCAGCATGCGGGCTGTGGAAACTGCAAAGCAAACCGATGCCGTGCAGGAGCCTCTTTCCTGCATAAACAACTGATACTCTTCCCAAATTTCCAGTGATCATGCAGTAGACTTGTAACTGCACTGAGACCAATTTAAGTCCATTGCTTCTTTAGGTGTTGAGATGGGGCCTCACTATGCTGCCCAGGGGCCTCACTATGCTGCCCAGGCTGGTCTCAAACGCCTACCTCCTGCCTCAGCCTCCTGAGGAGCTGGGTCTACAGGTATTGACACCAAGTCTGGCGGAGCCCGGCCATCACTTTCAAGTCGCTGTATGACTTTCACAATGCAGGCGGCACCTGAGCAGCAGCAGGCCCATGCTGACTCCTGTTCTGGCCTCACCAACTCGTCTACCCCAGGAAACACCCCAGATCTCGGTACATCCCTGCAAGTGGCACTGTGACCACCAAGCCATGTGAGGAAAGCACAGCTCTGAGGAGGAAGGGACCACTCGGCAAGGAGGCCAGGGGCAAGGCCTAGCAGGGCCCTGGCCACCAGCCCCAGCCCCCTTCATCCTGGTGGCATCGCCAGGAGCAAGGGGCTCAGGGTAGGAGCTGGAGCTTGGGAGAGGGGGTGCCCAACTCTTTCATCCAGAGGCCCCGAGCCCAGAGCCACCTTGGGGTCCCCTGGGCCTGGGACGCTGGGCAGGATGAGACCTGGGACAGGGCCAGGAAGTGCATCTGGAATGCCATCTGCAAGGGGGCCGTGCAGCCACGCTCTGAGACGCCAGGGTGGCCTGGCCTCCGGAGACACGTGCCCCTGGGCAGCCTCTCCATAAAGCAAGGTGCTCCACAAAGCCAAGTGACGACCATGCCTGCTCACAGGGCTGTGGTGTGGATTGGGGACAATCTGGCTTTTGTGCCCATTCCACAGATGGGGCCTCTAAGGCTCCCAGTGAGACCAGCCTCCCTCAGCACTGCAGGGCCAGCCGGCTGTGGGTCAGGGTCAGCACCGCCTACCTGGGGCTGCGGCCCACCCCCAGGCAAGGAGGAAGTGAAAAGAAACAAAAAAGCAGTATTTTGACAGCTGGAAGACGCAGCGTGAAGAGCGGCTGTGTGGCACGAGGGTGACGCCAGGCCTGGGCTGCCGACCCTTCCTCCTCAGTCCTCCCTCCCTGCTCCTGTTCCTGAGCTGTCATGTGCTACCGTGTGATGTCACGTGTTGTCACATGTTGCCAGGCGTTGCCTCCTGGACCTTTCCCACCAACTCTGGCAGGGGCCAGCAGGCACGATGACATATAAAAAAACGGAGGAATGGACCTTCTGGGCCCATTGGGAGCCACTCCAAAGAGACAGCTGTAAGATCAGGCAGCCTGAAAGCCCAGCGCAGGTGTGACACCTGTGAGCCACCCTGAAACACCAGATGTGCCATCCCCTGAAAGGGACCAGGGCCATCAGCCAGCTCCTCCCAGCCCGGCAAGGAAGGGGACCTGGGAGGCGTGTGGGGCACCCCCACCCTCACCTCCTCAGCACCTTTTCAGCCTCCTTGTTGGTGAGGACCTGTGGGTAGTAGCGGTTGAGCTGAAGGACGATTCTGTCCACCTGCTGCTCACTCAGGCACCCCTGGCCCGTCAGGAATGGCGTGTCCTGCACCAGGCGGTCGCAGTATGTCTGATCTGGAACAGACACGGGAGTGCAGGGCGTGAGCCAGCGCGGGCCTGGGGGGACCAAAGCCAGCGGCCGTGGTGCTGACCGTGGAGGCCCTGGGCCTGCAGCAGGGACACAATCTCTGGAAGGCGCCTGCAGGGCTGTGACAGGCACAGCTGCCCCCGCCTGCTGACCCACCTCGGCAGACACAGGTGGGCAGGAGGTGCAGCAGGAGTCCCGGAAGGCTGCACTCCCCGCCCGTCTCCTGCGCCCGAGAGCCCAGCAGGGAAAGTAGACTTCCAAAGGTGAAGCACCCGCCCTCTTGCAGGGGGCCACAGAGCCATCTGGAAACAGGTGGGGCCCGGGGAGGCGGCCAGCAGCTCTGAGAAGGCCGGGACACGGGCTCTGCAGCTCCCCCAGCCACATTGGACACAGGACACAAAGCTCAGTGTGCCATCGTCAAGGGATGAGGCAGCTTTCTTTATCTCGTCCCGCAGTCACCGCTAAAGCACCATGGCGGCACCGTCTTCCCCTTATCAGTGCTCTGGAGACAGGGAGGTCGGTTCAGCTGAGGCATGGAGGTGGGCAGGCGCTGGGAGCGCGGGACCTCAGGGGACGAAGTGGTGCCTCGCCTTATACACCTCCAGCCACTGTCCATCAGCCCAAGCATGCACGGGCTGGGGGAAAGGACACGGGGTTCTGGAGGAGTGTACTTTATCCATGTGACAGAGGGTAGCTCGGTGTCAGTTCAGATTAGATTGTCAGAACCCTAGGATACTACGTGTAATCTTCATGTTAATCACAAAGAAAATTATCTATAGAATACAAACAAAAATAAGCAAGAAGGACCGGGGGTCCAGCTCAGCAGTACAAGTGCCTGCCTGGCAAGCATGAGGTCATGAGTTCGATCCCCGGTACAAAAGAACAAACCAAAAAAAAAGCGAGAAATGAGAAGAAAATCAAAATCCATTACAACAACAACCAAAAAATCAACTCAACACCAAAGATGGCATTAATGGAAGAAATTAGGGTCAAAAAAGTCATAAGACATACAGAAAACACTGTCTGTAAGAGACTCATTTTAAATCTGAAGACATAATTAGGTTAAAAGTGAAGGGGTGTTGGCCAGGGATTTAGCCCAGCGGTATAAGCGCCTGCCTAGCAAGCACAAGGTCATGAGTTTGATCCCTGGTACAAAAAAAAAAAAAAGTGTGAAGGGGTGCAAAAAATATATTCCATGTAAGTAAAAACGAAAAGAGCAGGCAACTATACTAATATCAAACAAAATAGACTTTAACCACAAAGTTCTTACAAGAAAAAAAAATACATTATATTTTTTTTCAGGTGTTTTAAAAATCCATTTTATTTCAAGGATGAAAAGAAAGAAAAAAAAGAAGAAGAAAAAAAAACTGCAACAAAATTTCCAAACACGTCAATCAGGGGACAATGGTACACACATTGTGCATTGTCATCCCTAAATCATTCACCCAGAGCACAGGACATCTGCATTCAATTGTCTAAACAATACCAGTACAAATCTTTCTCTTCAGCGAACTCAGAGAAATCAGTAGTATAACTATCTTAACTATTTTCTATATACATATACACACTTTTTTTCTTTCAGCTTCTCACACTAATGATATTTACACATGTGTCTTATGTACTAGTAAGTATGTTCTCAAGTTGCATCTATTTACCTATAAAAGTCTCCAGTGTATCCTTCTTTGTGGCTGAGTAGTATTCCATTGTATAAAAATACATTATATGCTAATAAAAGGGTTAATTCACTAAGAATATGTGATTATAACATAGGCTGAGGCAGGAAGTTTCAAGCTCAAGCCCAGTCCAGGCAACTTATTAAGACCCAGCCTCAAAATAAAAATAAAGGCTGGGGACACAGCTCAGCATACAGGGCTTACCTAGCACAGGTGAGGCCTTGGGTTCAAAGCCCAGTACCCCCCCACAAAGGCAATAAGCACATAAAGTAACTACTAGTCTTTATAGAAGTGCATATCAAAACCAGGAGGAGATACCACTTCGTATTCCCTAGGACAGCCTATTTTAAAACTGTAAGTGTTGGAGAGAAAGTGAAAAAACTCTGTGCACTGCTGGTGGAAATGCATAATGCTGCAGCCACTGTGGAAAAGGGGATGGGAATCCTCAGAAACGGAACCACAGACTGATCACATGACCCAGCAATTCCACGTCTAGGCACATACCTAACCAACTGAAAGCAGACATCACACAGACACTAGTGTGCCAGTATCCCTAGCAACATTATTCAAAGTAGCTGCAAGATGGAATTAACTCACTCAACAGGTCAACGGGCTCTCACGATGCAGCATATACGTATGTACAATGGGATGTTGCTCAGTCATGGAAAGGGGTGAAATTCTGACAAATGGATAGCTTTTTTGTTTTTTGCACTGGGGATCGAACTCACGGCCTCACACCTGACGGGCAGGCACTTAGGCCACTGTGCTAAATCCCGGGCCAAATGGATAGCTTTGAAAGATATGCAGGTCAGGCATGGTGAGGCACACCTCTAATCCCAGCACTCAGGAGGCTGAGGCAGGCAGATTGCCACGAGTTCGAGTTTGAGGCCAGCCTGGGCTACAAAGTGAGCTCAAGGTTAGCCTGAACTGCACAGTGAAAATGTCTCAAAAAAAAAAAAATCAAAGCAAGCATATACTAAGTATAATAAATCAGACACAAAAGGACAAATATATGATCTCATCTATATAGCCACACTAATAGTCAAATTCATAGAGATAGTAAAACAGAGGTTATGAGGCACTGAGGACAGAGGAAGAAAGGGGAGTCACTGTTTGAAGAGTGTCAGTTTCTGTCTGGGACGATGAAAAAGCTGTAGAAATGAGTAGTGGTGATAGTTGCCCGACATTGTAAATGTGCTTAGTGCCACCAAAACGATTAAAATAGTAAATGTTATATTCTGCATATTTAACCACAATAAAGATGAACAAGCTATGGTTCATTTACAAAATGAATTTGGCACTAAAGAGAAATGAGTTACTAAGCCATGAAAAGACTTGGAGGAGTGTTAAATGCATATTTCTAGGAGGAAGAAGTCAATTATACAAACTGTATGATTCTAATTATCTGACATTACAGAGAGGGCAATGTCATGAAGACAATAAAACTAGTGGCTTCTGGGGCTGGAGGGGGAAGGAACGAGTGCGTGGGTGTCAGGGAATTTTTAGACAGTGCAACCTCTCTGCGTGATACAGTAATGGTGAATAATAAAGGACGTTTTGCATTTGTCAAAACCCACAGAATGGATGATATAGGGAGTGAATCCTCACGTAAACCCGAAACTTCAGTTAATAATAATGCACTAATACATTAAAAAAAAAATAGGGGAAATGGAAGGGACCCTCTGCTCCTTTTTTTTTTTTTTTTTGTACCCAGAATTGAACTCACAACCTTATGTTTGCCAGGCAGGCACTGTGCCACTGAGCTACAGCCCCTGCTCCACTTTCTATAAACTAAAACTGCTCCAAAAGTAGTCTTGAAGCTGGGCACAGCGACATGTGCCTACTATACTCCCAGTGTTTTTGGAGGCTGAGGCAAGAGGTTTGCTTGAGCCCAGGAGTTCAAGACCAACCTGGCAACACAATAAGACTGCTTCAAAAATAAAGAAATGATAAAGCCAGGAGTGGGGGCACACACCTGTAATCCCAGCACTCAGGACGCTGAGGCGGGAGAATTTCGAGTTTGAGGCCAGTGTGGGATAGAGAATGAGACCCTGTCTCAAAATATGAACCAATAAAAATAGTAATAATTACATAAATAATAAAATGCTTATTAATTAAGAAGAAAATCTATTTGGAAAATTCCACATTGTTGATTTAAAAACAAAACTGGAGCTCACACAAAGCAGATTAACATCTGAGTTGGGGGAATCACCTGAGAAGGTCATGAAGGACCTTTCTTTTTTTTTTTTTTTTTTTTTTTTTTTTTTTTTTTTTTTTGCAGCACCGGGGATTGAACTCACAACCTCGCGCCTGCCAGGGCAGGCGCTTAAGGCACTGAGCCAAACTCCCGGCCCTTATGAAGGACCTTTCTGAGTGGCACGATGCTCTGTCTTGATTCTGCCCGGCTGATGGCTTTGCAGGTACACACGTTTGTCAGGATTTATTAAACTGTTCACTAAAAGTGAGTGCATTTGCTCGCCAGTAGATCACACTTGTATAAGACAGATCTTTTACAAAATAGGATTATCGTGTTGGAAGAAGTGGCCTCTCCTCTGGCTTCATCCTTGGGGCACAGACTCAACAGGCTTTTGTCCTTCTCAGGCCTCCGAGGTCCACATGGCCAGGCACGGTGGGCAGCCTGGCCCTGGCGCCTGCAGTTCTCTCACAGAGGAGCTAAGATGAATCCCAGCGGAATTCGGGGCGCAATGCCATGTGCCAGACATTCTGGGGACTCTATGCCTACCTGGAACCGGCATTCTTCCACCAGCTCTGAGGGTGAGCACAACTACCACTCCCACTCTCAGATATGGAAAGAGAGGCACAGTAAGAAGATAAAGTACCTGTTCAAGACTGCAGGCAGCCAGGAAGTGGCAGATTCGAGGTCAGAACCTAGGCATGGCTGGGTCGGGGTCAGCCCTGGACATCCAGGCCGTCTGCCTCCCTAGCTAGCATACACGTCAACTGTGTGATTGGGTGCATGGGTCTGCTCCCTGCCAGACAGGAGCAAGCCCGAGGCTGCCTGTCTCCCCAGCATGCAGTCTGTGTGCGCAGGGCTGAGCTCACAGTAGGCACCCACGAATGAGATCTGGGATGAATGGATGCTGGTCCAAGGCCCAAGGGTGAGGTCTGCTGGTGAACAGCACCCAGGGCTCTGCAGTGGCTTCCTCTCCCTCAGTGAGCCGCTAGGCCAGCTGGGCCTCCAGTGCCCGCAAGCCATGAGTCACAGCCAGCCTGAGTCACCTGGCACGGGCGGCACAGCCCAAGGGCTGAGGCCGGCTGTGTGGCTCCAGCGCTGTGCCTTCCTGCAGTTCTAGTGAGCTGTGCCTGCCAACCACACACAGGCAGCCACTAGGAAGCACAAAAAGACGCAAACAAGGACCCCGCCGTGTGCCAGGCCCTGGTAAACAAGGCCAGAACTGTTTCCACAGGATAAAGGATGGATTGCCCTGGACAAAACCCACAAGCCTTCACCAAGCCCACACCCTCCCCCTTCCTCCCAGCTGGCACCAGGAACATGGACTCCACCCTTGGCTCCCCCACCAGAACCTCCTGTGCAGACCCTGTCTGCAGTGTTTGTAGGCATCAGTTGCACGCATGCTCACTAGCAGAGAGGACTGGTGGAGGCGGGTCTCAGTCCATGAAGAGGGGCAGTGTGCCCAGGACCACAGTTCTGCAGCCCAGCAGGACTGCCCATTCCCCCTGCCCCAGGGGCGGGTCTCCATCTCCCATTCCCAAAACAAAGTCTGTGGAAAGTGTCTGGAGTAGGCGACAAACTCAAAGGGTGCCGTGCTTCCACAGTCAGAGCCTAGAGAGCCCTGCCCGGCTGTGGCCTTCCAGCTGGAGGAAGTCTGGGAGTGCCTGCCCCACTGGGGTGGGTTTCCTCAGACTTGGCAAACACCCAGCCCTGGGATGGCTTCTTGGAGTCCAGCGCAGCTCTGAACACATCCTGGGGATCTCTCTAAGGAAGTGGGGTATCACGGGTCCAGGCAGGGCATCTGCTAGGGCCAGATCTCATTCTGCCTCTGGAGCTGGGCAGCAGAGTGGCCTGGCGCACCACCGGTCCCATCTGAGGCTGTCTCCGCATTCATCCACGGAAATGTGCAACCAAAAGTGCCCAAAGCAGGGCCTGGTGCAGAGCAAGTGCTCGGAAACGGCGGCCACAGGTAAGAGTTTGGAGGGATGACATAAGGGGAACGGGTGGCAGCGGGGGTCTCCTCTGGCCTCCTATAAGACCCTATTTCTGGTCTAACCTCCAGCGAGTGCAGCGGAGAGAGGACGGAGACCCCTGGGACCACTCTGCTCCCCTGGGTCACCCCAGGTGACTCGTGTCACGGGAGGCAGCGTGAGACCCTCAGGAAGGAGGTGTGGCCCAACGCCTCCGCGGGCTTCCCTCCAAAGGGTGGCCCTGCTCCGCTGGCATCAGGAAGAGGAGGGGCAGTCCCCAGACCAGAGAGGCTGATGGAGCGCATCAGCCTCGGGATGTGGGGAGTCCAGTCGCCGCTCCGACTGCTCGAGGCCCGTCCGGGAGAGGGGGTGGGCGCGGCGGGGTTAGGGTTAGGCGCTGGAGTCCCAGGGACCCGTACAGCATCTCCGCGCCAGCCTCAGCGGCCGCGCGAGCACCACTTCCTCCCCTCAGACCTCAGCCCATCCCGGTGGCCGCCCGACCCATAGCTGCGGGCCGGCGCCAAGCGGTGCACCTGCGCCCGAGCTCACCTGCGGCCGCCGCCCCCGGCCCGGCCCCCGCGCACAGCCCCCGAGACCCCGCCGCCAGCGCCGCCGCCCTGCGCCGCGCCGCCCGCCAGCCGACGGCCAAGGTCGCTCGGCTCCGGCCGCCAGCCCGGCCCCGCGCCCACCTGTCATGGCGGCGGACACCGGCGCCGCCCCGCCGTCGCCGCTGTCCGCCCCTCCGTCCTCCGGCCAGCCCACCGGCTCGGTGACCTCCGCCCGCGGGACGGGCCAAAGCCCCGTCCCTTCCAGCTAGGCCCCGCCCGGCCGCCACGGCGGCGTCACCGGCCTTAAGCCGCGCGCCTCACGGAGCCCCGCCCCTTCCTCTAGGCCCCGCCCCTGATGCGTACGGCTTGCTTAGGCCACGCCCCCAACCGAAATCCGCCTCCTAGACGCTCAGGGCAACCGCGCCTCCGGGGCCCTGCGCCCCGCCCCTCGCTGCGCCGCGCCCCGCCTCACCCGAGCCCCGCCCCCTGCGCAGCCTACCCAATAGCAGGCGCGCATCTCTGGGACGCGGCCTTCCTCCTCGGGCCCGCCCCCGGCTCCGCCCCGCCTGGGTCCTGCGGGGAATCCCTGTGGTTCACGCGCACCGGCCACGCTCAATCAGCCGCGCAGCTCCGCCCCGGGCCACAGCGCCTTGCCCCCGGGATAGGGACAGTGAGCCGCAGAGGCGACGTGACTTACCCAAGGTCGTCCTGGAGGTCATGCGCGCGGCCAAAAGCCAGTGGGCATCCAGTAGCCCCCACCAGGCCTTAGCCAAGGCGGATGGGGACCGCCTGGACCGTGACGCCCCCCTAACCAGGGGCGGGTTGGGGCTCAGCAGTGTGACCCGGGTCGGGCAGCCCCTGTCGGCCCCTCACCTGCACAAGGGGACCCTGGCCTGGCGTTGTGGCCCTAGCTCGGGAAGTCGGTTAAGCTGCCGGAGCCTCCCCTTCCCGGGTCCCCCCTCTCTCCTGCTTTCCACGGCCTTTCCAGCTGTGGTGCCCAGCACAGGAAGCCCCCAGACCCACAGAAGGGCCTGGTGCTAGCTAAGAAATGGACACCTGGTGTGGGGGAGGAGCGGGGTGCCCGCAGCCTGCACCGGTGGTCAGGTGCTAGGTTTACCTGCGCCTGCAGGTATCCTCATTAGCATAGTGATTTGAGACTTTGTTGCCAGCCTGGTTTGAGGGTTCCCTTCTGGGTCCGTGTGCCTCTGTGCTTCAGTTCCCTCCCTGTGCTATCACTGCTCATCGTGGTTGGGGGCCTGGTGGATAAATGTTACTGCCACGCTAGAAGTAAAAGAGATCTGGCCAAACCCAATGCCAGGGTTTCAATGTCACCACAAAAGTTTAATGTTGGAATTTAATCTTCATGGTGAGGTATTTTTAGGTGTGGCCAGGTGAGACGGGTAAGAGGTGATTAGGATTCTAAATCTGTTCTGGATTAGAGGATTAATGGGTTATCGAGGGAGTGGCTTTGTATACGGTGATCCTGTGATGGCCTCTCACCTTGTGACGGCTATTTCCATGCCCTAACCCGATGAGAAAGTCCTCCAGATGTTGAGATGCTGGAGCCAAGTTCCAAATTCATGATCTAAATACACTTTTATTCTTCTATTTTTAAAATCAGATTTTATTGGTACTTTTTTTTTTTTTTTTTGCGGCACTGGGGATCGAACTCACAGGCTTCACGCCTGCCAGACAGGCGCTTACACCACTGAGCCAAACTCCCGGCCCTAGTTTTTTTTTTGAGGCAGGGTCGCACTATGTAGCTCAGGCCGGCCTTGCGCTCGCATTGTAGCCCAAGCGGGCCTTGAACTCACAACGCTCCACCTACCTCAGCCTCCCGAGTGCTGGGATTAAAGGTGTGCGCCACCACACCCGGCAGTACGTTTTAGATATATGTAGTGATCACATTCATCATAGAGAATTTGTACCTGTACACAATATAACTTGATTCTTTTTTTTTACCCCATTCCTCTCCCCTCCCTTCAACCCTTCTCCCCTCCCCATTTACAAAAGCTTTGTTTCCGTGGTTTTTTTTTTTTTAATTTTAAAAAGCAAAACAGAAAAATGGATAGAAACACCTAGTATTCAGCTAGAGCAACAGAAAATGGGTTGACACTGGGCTAACAGGATTCTTGGTGGGGGCCGACCAGGGCAACCAGGTATCAACTGAGAAGCCCACCTGATGTCAAGGGGAATCAGATATGGAGGGTGGTGGCTTCTTGCTAAACTGACTTAGCAACACTCTTTGCTCAATCTGGGTATTTATTTATTTGGTACCAGGGATCGAACTCACGACCTCACGCTTGCCAGGCAGATGCTTGTGCCACTGAGCTAAACCCCCAGTCCTCAATCTGGATGTTTAATGAGGGGTTTTATAGATGGGCCTTGGAGAAGGTGCAGGAGCCCAGCTAAAGCTCGGTTGAGGTCGAACATGTCCAGGTCTTACACCCCATCCCACCCCAGTTTGTCACCAGGGCATGTTCATCTTATCAAAAAGTAACCGTAATTGTAAGTTGTATAGCGAAACGCCTTCCGTGGCAGGAGCTTTGCACTGGGCAGGTGGGGCACTTACTTCCCTGACTGTCCCGGGTTCGGTGCCCTCCCTACCCCAGGATCTGCTTGCCTCCTCCTTCCCCACCCGGCTCTCCCAAGCACATGTCCCCTTTCTCCCTGCTGCCCTGAAGGAAGAAGCCACCTCCCTTACTGGCTCCGTGCCAGTCTCTGCGTGGCAGCCACAGGGGCTGTGACCCCGAGGTGGACTGTCCCTCTGGGCTCTGAGCCTTCCCGTTCCTCCCGAAGCACCTCTGGATTTCAAAACTTTTGTGCATGCGGTGCCCTCTTCCCAGGATTCTCTTCCCAGTTCCCTGCCTGACATCCTCCTTGCCTCAGGCCCTGCCCCAGTGTCCCCGTCTGTGCCCTCCCAGTCCATGTCCCTGTCCCTGGGGGCCCCAGTCTCGGGGAATCACAGACTGACCATGGTGCCGCAGCAAGAGCCTGTGCCCAGCGGGCACTGGGTGGGAGCCCATGAGTAACTGGTGACGACCGGGGCGAGGGACATAAGGACTAGCACAGACACTGTGAGACAGGGTGGCCTTCCTGAGAGGCGCAGGCTGAAGACAGCTATTCCCGGGCCAGGGGCAGGGTTGTGTGGCTGGAGCTGACCGTACTATGCAACGAGGTGATGGTGGGTGACGAGGGGCCGGAACACTGACAAGGAGCAACGACATCTTCTTCCTCCTTCTCTTGTGGCCATTTATCCATTCATTCCTTCATTAATTCATTCAACAAACGTCTCCTAACATGCCCCCATCCCAGAGACAGATCACAGGGGAAGTAGAGGGAGCCCTGCCCCCGACAGCTCTCTCCATGAGCGAAGCACACAGACGCACAGCTGTGTGGAGTGGTGATACATGCTCTGAAGGGAACCAGGCTAAGTAAGAGGCAGAGGGTAGCCGACAAGGCTGCCAGTCTCCATGGTGGCCCCAGAAATCCTGATGGCCATGGCGTCACCTGTATTGATAGCCACTCCCTCTCATTGCCGTTACCACTTGAGCTCTGCCTCCCGTCCGGTCACTGGTGGCCTCAGATTCCCACGGGCGCAGGAACCCACCTGCGAACTGTGCCCAGGAGGGATCTAAGTGTGCGTTCCTTATGAGACTCTAACCCTGGAACTGTCGTCCCCCATCTGTGTCCGTGGAAAAACTGCCTCCCACAGGACTGATCTCCGGTGCCACAAAGGTCAGGGACTGCTGCCCTGGGGAGTCCTGTGCTAAGTGAAATAAGTCAGTTGAAAAAGCACAGATATTGTAGGATTCCACTCTCATGAGGCTAGAGCATAGCCAAATTCAGAGAATCAGAAAGTAGACTGGTGGCTGCCAGAGGCCAGGAGCTTGGAGACTAGGGATTAGTGTTTGACGGGCTAGGGCTTCAGTCCCGGCAGATGGAAACGCTCTGGGGAGGGATAATGGTGATGGAGCTGTGTGGTAGGGACCCTGGGGGACTCAAGTGGAGGCTGAGCTTGAGCAGTCTGGGGCATCCAGATCCTGTGGAGCCCAGGGCCCCGGCCCGAAGGAACTGCCATCCCCACTCCGGTCTCTGAGACACCGACCCTTGAAACCCAGCTGCCACACTGGAAGGAGGCTGAGGCCATGCAGCATTTCAGCGCAGAGCCCCAGTCCAGGTCCCAGGCGACAGTGGACCTCCACCGCCAGACCTGGGAGCAAGAACGTCTCTGCAAGATGCCACCCACTGCTGCCACGCTGCATGCGATCACGCGTGAGAAACACAAGCCAGATCCGCCTGGCCGAGGCCAGCAAATACGCCGAAAGAACCAGGGTACACAAGGGTAACGTGGTGGCTGCTGCTGCTGTTGTGAATTTGGGGTTGATCCGCTAGACAGGAATAGAAAAGGGAAACACACAGGTAATTGCTTTTTTTTTTTTTTTTTTTTTTGCAGCACCAGGGATCAAACTCACAACCTCAAGCCTGCCAGACAGGCACTTAAGCCACTGAGCCAAACTCCCAGCCCTAGTTTTTTGAGGCAGGGTTACACTATGTAGCTCAGGCCAGCCTTGTGCTCGTGGTGTAGCCCAAACTGGCCTCAAACTCACAATGCTCCTCCTACGTCAGCCTCCCGAGTGCTGGGATTAAAGGCGTGCACCACCATGCCCGGCGCTGTAACTGCAGTGTTGAATCAAGGCACAAAATAAAACTTTCCTTTCCCCAGTCACTATCCCTGGATGAGGATATCCTGCCGAATAATGATGTCTCCTCTGTGTGGGCTTCTGTAACTGCAGCCCCCCAGTGTTTGAACCACAGCACGCTGTGGCTGCGGCCGGCCCCTCCATTGTGGGCTCTTCCATTGGGATGGGGGCTGCTCCACCCACCATGGGCTCTGGGGACTCCGCTGTGAGCAGCAGGTAAATTTGGTGATTTGACCCCCTGAGATTTGGGGCGCTGTTTGCTTCAGCAGGATCACCTCAGGGATCCTGACAGATAATGACAACAGACGTTACTGTCACTGGGTGTTCTGAGCTGGGAAGCGCAGTGTGGACAGGAGGCACGTGGCCACCAGGTCCTGCAGAGGGAAGAGTATGCTAAGGCCTCTGTGGGCGGCACCCTGAGCAGGCGCATCCAAGAACCTGCAAGAAAATCATGGTGGGAAGCGGTCCTCCTCTTGTTCCACCAGTGCTAGGGGAACTGGACATCTAGGGTTTTGGGGGGATGTGAGGCCAGCTGCCCCCACCTTGTCCCCTGAGGCAGGGTCCCACAACTCCAACAACCCTGTGGGAGGGCTTAGGTCTAGTCCAGTGCAACCCCTGCCGTGGTGCAGACTTGGGGGTCTGGCGTACTGCTCTCCTGAGCAATAACAGCTCCGCCCTCTCAGGCCTCTGTCACTTCTTTTCCTCTGCCTCTCAGCCCACTGTGGCCCCTCTGTAGCCAGGTGGACACCCATCTCTGTAACTCCCAGCTCCAAGGAGCCAGAGCCTTCCACTCTAGTCCTCTCTACCTCAGCTCTAGTAGCTCAGGGAACAAACGCTGTTCTGCTCTGACAGCCCCAAACCTGCCCTGTGTGGTGGGGTCCACAGCCCCTGCCATCTTGGTTCCCACCACTCCAAGAATGGGGGAGGTGTACAGGGGGCGTGATGGGGGCCCTCTAGGCAGAGCCTTTCGTGGCACACACCAGGCCCTGGCCAGTGCTGCTGCAGTCCCAGAAGGAGCTGAGTGGTTTCGAGTCCTGCATCCAGATCTGCCAGGCAGTGGGGCACACTCGGCTGGGGCAGATACTCCCCTGCTGGGGCCACGTCTGCACTGTCCCTCTCAGCATCCTGCTGTGTGTGTCCCCAAGGGGGACAAGAAACACCAAACACACCCCTGGTCTCAAGCCTACACTGGAAATCTGCCAATGGAAAGAGCACCCCCAAATGGAGGGCATTGGGACCACATGTTCACAAATGTGACATCCAAGAAGGGGGAACACCAAAGGGCCCCTGAGCTGGTGATGAGTCACATAAACCACAGGCCATCCATCAGACTCTACGCAGCCTCTATCCGGTTGGTATTTGCCAGTGACACAAAAACACGACAGATGTCACTTCAGTAGGCAAGGGGCAGCGAGGACTCGGGGAAGCTGCTCCCCTCCTAGTTCCTCCTCAGGGCCCCACGGTGGCTGCTGGGCCTCCAGGCAGGAAGCAGGGGAAAGTCAACTTTTCTCAAAGGCTGGAGACAGGTCACACCCCAAACTGTGTGGGGTTGCAGGTACATATATTTTTCTTTTTTTGTCTTTTTGAGACAGAGTCTTGCTATGCAGCTCAGGCTGGCCTTGGGCTCACTTTGTAGCCCAGGCTGGTCTCGAACTTGCAACGACTCTCCTGCCTAAGCCTCCCAAGTGCTGAGATTACAAGAGTGCGTCACCATGCCCAGCCTCCGCGGGTATATTTTTAACTGACCTAGGAAAAACATGGGGCCCAGAGTTGAGAGGCTGGGGCCTGGAGCTACCCAATGAGCCCTGAGCTCATCCTAAAGAGAACCAAGAAGTGCAGCGCAGGAGAAAGCATCTAAGACCAGGTCTGAAGCCAGGTGTGTACGCACACAGCGCTGCCACAGGAACTGTTCCTTTTGGGACTCAGGTGGGGAGGGTAGGAGTCAGCCCCTCCCCCTCTTGATGACGCTGGGAATTGAACCCAGGACCTTTGCACTGAACTACATCCCCACCTCTCTTGTTAAACTGTTTCAGATAGGCTCTAAATTGCTAAATTTCCTAGGATGTGCTCAAACTTGTGATCCTCCTGCCTCAGCCTCTTGGAGTGCTGGAATTACAGGCCCATACCACCACACCCACCTGGGCCCCCCATTTTACAAAGCTGTTTGACAAAGACCTAGCTTAGAGGTGATTGTAATAGTTTTAGGTTTTTTTTTTTTCTTTTTTTTTGAGACACCAGGTATGGAATCTAGGGCCTCACAATGACAGGTATGTGCTCTACCACTGAGCTACACTGCAGCCCTGTGATTTTCTGTTGTTTGGAGACATCTTGCTCTGTTGCCCTGGCTGGTCTCAAACTTATAGGCTCAAGTGACTGTCTCATCTGGACCTCCTGAGTAGCTGAGACTACAGGTGCTTGCTACTTCTCTGGCATTCCTTCCACCTAACAGTGGGGGCCATAGCGCTACCCCTTGATTATGGGGCCACCTGGACTCCTAATGAACAGGACACAGAAGTGACAGAGTGACTTCCAAGGCTGGGAGCTGAAAATTGAAACAGCCCCTACCTGGTGCTCATGTCAGATGGTCACTTTAGAAAGCAGGTGCCATGTTGGAAGGAAGCCCAGGCCACATGAGGCAGCCACAGGGCAAGGGTAGAAAGGTGGATGTTCCTGCCAAGACTCCCTGAAGCCTCTGCTGACTGCCAGCAGCAACTCTAGCTCTCGAGGGACCCAGCCTTCAATGTGACCCCATGGCAGCCACCAGCAGACTGCACCTGCTACAGAAGAGATGAAGTGGGGACCACCCAGCAAGATGCCTGAGAAGCCCATAGCATCAAGAGGTAATAACACACTATTATGGTTTTGTGCTGCTATGTTTGAGGTTGTGTAAGGATGGGCAGCCAAGGCAGTGATTTTTATCTTTGCATCTTTCAGTAGGAGAAAGAGCTGCTGTATTTCCCACACCTGCATTTCACAGATGCCAGATACAGAGCCCTGGGCTGGTCCCTGCTTCAAAACAGCATATCCTCCCAGGGGGATACTGAGGGGGCCAGCTGAAGTTGCTGAAAGGAAGTTTATTGCTGTTTTCTTACTCTACTGTGCAAAATTAGATCTGCTGAAAAGTCTCGCAGCCTCTTTAGAGGAACCCTGGCTGGAGGGAGGCCGTCATGGCACTGAACCTCCGCAGCCGGCTCGAGTGAGTCATACTGTGCAATTCCTGCAGCCTGGCTCCTTCTGGAGACAGCGCTCCCTGCAGGGCCCCTCGGGCTCCCGACACCTGGAGGCTGATTTCACGGGCCAGTTCCAGGGCAGACGCATGTGGGTCGCAGGTGACTGGCTGGCAAGGTCACCCCGGCAGGTCTGACGCGGGCTGAGTGGTCATCCCTGTGGAGGGCATAGAGGTAGGCAGGGTCTTTCCTGGGTTCACTGTGTGGACAACCACGCGGGCATGTGTGGAGCTGGAAGGGCCACTGGGACTCGGGGCGCTGGGCCCTGGAGTCCAGGGGTCTTTGTCCATGCCAGGGGTCACGCTGGCCAGCTCTCGGATGCCTTCGTTGACGTCTCTGCGGGTACAGAAGGCATGAGACATGTGGGGAAGATAGGGATGGGGCTCAGTCACCCAGGGACCCAGGCCCAGGCCTTCGGAGGACTTGGGACAGGTGCTGCCCCAAGGGTTGCGTCCCCTACCCCAGGTCTGCAGACTGCTGGCCTCGGTCCCTCACCCCTATGACCAGGGGGTGGTCTATGTCACCTTCTTCAGGGTTGAGAAGGGACTTTGGGGAGTTATTCAGTGTCCATAAATCACAACTCCACAACTCAGGGATATCCCAGGCTGAGAAAGGAGACAGCTGTGTCTGAGCCAGGACCTTCCCTACCAGGTGTATCCCCTTTGGTCACCTAGAGTTGGATCGCTATCTCTTAGACCCTCAATACCTTTGTGGTTCCTCTATCACCAAAACAAGCTAATGAATTTCCCGGGGGGCATCAGAGCCTGGCTGCCCGTCTCTGGCCTCTGCTCCCAGGAGGCTGCCTGGTTGCCCCCTCCCTTGAGTACCAGCTCCCTGTGGCCCCCAGGCAGACTTCCCCTTTGGGCCTCATCCCTTCCCAGAAGCCTTCTGGATCACTGCTCTCACCCACGACTTGCTCTTATGAAAACTCCATGAAATAGTAGGAATTAAGGAATTAAGAAAACATTTGTGGTTCAGTGAATAAGTAAATGAATCAAAAAGTTACTCAGTGGACAGGAAAGAGAGCTTAGTGGGTGCGGAAGCTGACTTAGGAGCTGCCGGACAGCCTGAGGTCACGCCCAGCTTCCAGATTCCTAGTTGTGTGTGATTCCGCACCTATTTCTTCACCTGTCTGGGTCTCCCCTGTGCAGTGGATAAGGCAGGGCCTGCACATTAGGTGAAGATGTGTGCAGGCTCTAGGAAGAGCTCAGAGTGGTGCCCGGTGCACCGCTGATGCTGAGAAGTGTCCATGAAATAAAAACCAGGGCAAGCAAGAACCTCACCTTGCTAAAGACAATCGCTACCAAGCAGGCGGCCTGGGCCTGCCAGGGGATGATGGCCCCGGGCACAGGGGATCCCTCCCGGGGACCAGAGGGCAGGGGGTGAGCCCTGGGAGGGAGCTTCAGGGTCCTCAGGTAGGAGTGCAGGAGAGGGGCTCCGCCAAGCACCTCCCACCCACTCTGGCTCCACCCCACTTCCTACTTCCTGCCGGGGAGTGACACCAACTGCAACTGATTCTCAGCGTGAGCCCCGAGCAGAGACAGGGCAGACATGTGGCCTCACACCTCAGCCAGTGAAGCCACAGGGGCGATGAGATTCTGGGGCCCCGGTCCAGACCACTGCGGTTAGAGGAATGTGTCCAGAGGTGGCAAAGGCTCAAAGGTAGTTTCTGACACAGTGTCCACCCGAGGCTCCAGAGAGGGAGACAGAGATGAAATCCTTCCCTGCAGGCCTCGGCCAGGCTGAGTGAACTGCCCGTGACCCAGGTCACCACGGTGTGCCTCAGTTTCCTCCTCTGCATAAGGCTAAGGACGGTCAGTACTCACTGAGCTCTTACCTGGGCTTGGGCTCAGGAAACCACCATGGCACCAGGACATGGACACGACCTGAGTCTCGCCTCGCAGGTAAGGAAACTGAGGCACAGAGAGGTCAGGCCACCGTGCTGAGAGCAGGTGTCTGCTGCCTCAGGAGCCTTCCCGGAGCCCACAGCAGCAGCGAGCCAGGCACAGCCGGCACAGGACGGGCCTGGAGCAGCTGGTGCAGAGCAGGAGTGCCCCCAGGGTGGCAGGGACACAGCGGGATGACACAGGGACCCCCAGACAGAGCATGAGGCAGGGGAGTGCAGAAGGGACCCCGAAGGGTGGGAGGCAGGGGAGGACCCAGGTCACCCAGCAAGGCTCTGGGTCCCATCCCCAGCACTGAACGCAAAACAAAACGGAAAACCACTGAAAAAAAAAAAAAAGAAAGAAAAGAAAAGAAAGAAAAGCAAATGAAAAGAAAACGCTCATTGAGGAAAGTATAGCAGAATCACAATACGATTAATGAGTTACCCTGCTGTAAGCACTGAGGAGCCCCTTTTTCACGCCGTCCCCGTTGCAGTGGAGGGATCTGGGAGACTTGTCTCAGACAAGGGGCCCCCGTCTGTGTCCCCCACAGGGGCAACCTAGTCTGTGTCTGTGTCCCACACACACAGCACGTGCGCCACAAATGCACACCTCAGCTCGGTCTCGTGCAAACACAACAGGTCCAGGCGGGGGGCTCTGTACACCAGACAGGAGCCTTCGAAAGGTCAGGCCACAAAGCACGAAGACCATTCCAACTAAGGACCCAGGAGACCTGGTGGCTGAGTGCTGCAGGCGACCCTGGACCAAAGTGCGGACACCGTGGACAGATGTGCTCTTCCCTACAGGCTACGCGGCATCAGGGCAGAAAAGGAGCATCTTTGTATTGGTTCAAGAAGACAAGTGCGTGTGTGTACTGGGAGAGAAAGAGACAGAAAGTGGAGGGCAGGAGACTGAGATGCGGAGGAGGAGGACCCCCTGCCCCGGGGCTGGGGAGGGGACCCTGTCCTGGCAGGCCTTGATATCCCTACAGCCTAGAATTTTCAAGACAACCGTGGTCAGGACAGGGTTCTAGAAGCATTGCTGGCTTCCAGTCTTCTGGTTAGGGCTGGGGCCCCAGGAGGCCAGGTGTGCAGGCCCCTCAGCGGGTGGCAGGTGCTCCAGGACCATCCCACGAGTCCAGTGTCTCTGCTCTCGCATTCCCGGCCCACCCAGGCACAGCGACCCTGGCGACCTACGTAGTGAAGCTGTGGTTGTCGTGTGCCTGGCTGGGCCAGCCTCCAGGCTTGCCGCCACCACTGCTGCTGTTGTTGTAGTTCTGGCCCTTGAGGCCCAGGTACGCGGCCTGCACTGTCTCCAGGTCCTCGCCTCTCAGCTGGTACCACATCTGGGCCGTCCTGGAGGACAGGGTTCGGGAGGAAGGATGCTGAGCAAGGACCCAAATCCCCAGGGTGGCACAGGTGCAGAAACGGGGTCCAC
>RJWM01024756.1:0-30307 GCA_004363535.1 Dasyprocta punctata | reverse complement strand
GGATAAGGCCTTTTTACAGAGCTCCAGTTCTTTCTTGGAGCCTTACTACTGCCCATGGTATACAATACCACACTTCTTGCCATTTTCTTAACTGTTCTTTATCTTTTTATGACATTCTCTTCCCCAAAAGTATTTATCCCCTGGTCATTCATAACCAATACCCACTGCTTCTAGTCTACCCAAGTAAGTCTATGGGGCACTTTCACTATTTGTCTGGGTCACTCTTCCCTTTTAGGTTCTTCCTTAGCTTAAGGGCCATCCTCCCTCTTTCCACAACCACTAACATGTCACTTTCCCCCTTTTTTATTTTTGGTGCCTGGGATTGAAAGGCAAGGCCTTGCGCATACTGAGGATGCATTCTACTACTGAACTACAGCCCAAGCCCTATCTTTTCCTCTTTATGAGGGTCTGTGTAGATTGCTATCACTTCAAAACTAGTCTCTTCATTTGACTTTATTATTTATCCAAAATGCCTATCTCCAAGCTTCAGCAAAATACCAAGACAGCATTACCTATTCTTTTGTGCGTGTTACCTATTTTTAAGACATTTTTAGGGATGAGCCAATGGAAGTGGAAAACAGAGAAGAGGAACCACCTGCCTGCCTCTTTCCTGAAGAGTCCCATTCCTGGATATATTTATATACAAAGGCTATATCTATGGCTTTAATGCAGTTCTCCATCATGTTGGGTTGGCCCAGAGTAGCAATACCGTATTACCCTGGTTTTTCCAACAACTATGGCTTCCAAAGCAGAAATGCTAAGCTCATAATGGAGTCATCCTCACATTGCTCAAGCAGTTCAACCAAATGCCACTCACTCTTATGCCTCAAGGATCTTTTTCTTTCAAATATTCTCCAAAATAATCTTTTCCCCCTACTTCATATTCCAATCCTGACTCTGAAACTGAATTCCATTCATTCACCCCAGATACTAGTTTTTTTTCTTCGAGGATACCAGTGGTCAGAAGAGAGTTCTAAATTATGCAGTTTATGCTCACTGAAAAAATAAATAGGTAAAGACAAGAGCAAATGAGTGGAATCTGTTAAAAAGTGATTTAGATCCAGAAAACTCTGACTCAGTGGTCATAGCATATCCTGGCTTTGACTTCTGGGACCTAGCATCAGGCAAATAGAGGAAGAGATCTCTACGTTTCTAGATACTTCTATTTACCCAAATTAGAAGATAGGAAATTGGTTCCCACCTTCAACCTGTCTTGTGGTCTTGAGCTCTCAAAAGAGAGAATTCTAGAAGAAAAGCAGGGAGAACCTAGGTAAAAACTACACACTGAAGTTGATGCCTCAATCCTTAAGGAGTGAACGAGGTTGAGGATGTTGCTTAGCATGGAGAAGGCCATGAGTTTAATTCCCAGCACAAAAAAAAAAAAAAAAAAAAAAGGATGAGAATTGGATATCCAGGGCAGGGATTTAGCTCAGGGGCACGAGCACCTGCCTGACAAGCGCAAGGTCATGAGTTCGATCCCCATACCAAAAAAACAACAACAACAACAAAAGAATATCCAGGAAAGGTCTAGAAAATATATGCACTGCAAGGTAAATAGATATTTCATTTGGAAGAGTACCACTTAAAATAAAAATCACAATACATTCTGACAAAAGAGGAAAGATTTGGGACATTTACAAAATAATTTAAACCTATGCTTGACATCTATCCTGGAAGAAAAATCAAAACAGAAACCAATTTTGAAAGTAAGAGATCTCCCCAAATTTGTAGTTCTAGAAATAATGTAAACACTAACCCACACCAAAATTTGCCGAGTCATGAATATTAAATCAGTAGCAAGGTCAGAATGGATAAATATCTACATGACACTGAGAGCTGAAGTGTGAATTCAGTTTTTTTTTTTTTTAATTTAGTTTTTAACTCAGTCATGGAGTAGAAAATGCTAGTGGCCAGAACACAAAATCCACAACTCCTGGCTTTAGGCTCAACTTCAAGCTCTGCTCGCTAAATCAAACTACTCTGCCCCTCCTTCATTGAAATCTATCACTGCCCATAGCCCATAGGAGAAAACAGGAAGATTCAGACATACTTTCTGTTGGACACTCATATGCAGAAAAGGAAATATATCCCTTCCTAGCTGCCTCATACAATAATTTGAATTGGATACCAATCTTTCCCAGCTATTCAAGATTCTCCTGCCTCCTAAATGAAAGCAAGCATATCTTAATATCATGGTCCATTTAAGAAGCACTTTTTGAGAGCTGGGGACTGAGCTCAGTGGAAAGTCCCCAGGTTCTAGCCCCAGTAATGGGGGAAAAATAAGAAATCCTTCTTGGAACTCAGAATCCTGGGGTGAAAAGTATCCAAATGAAGGACAAAATAATGGGGAAACAGGACTAAAACCTTATGGGGAAGATCATTCCAAAGGTAAAGCAAGTTTGGGGACAAGCATATGAGAGACAAATGTGCTCTGTCAGAACCAGAATGGAATTAGAGAATTTTTGCCAAAGAAAACAGAAATGTTTGTGGAAGACATACTAGAATAAAAAGTCCCAGGAGTTAGGAAAGTATGCAGAAAATGACAAGATCTGCTGGGAGCTTCCTTCAGCTAGGCACAGACTATACAGGAATACCAAAATATCAGAATAAAACCCCAGAATTTGAACCAAAAGGCTAAGGCAAGGCAGATATGGGTACTCATAGGCACTGAATATACAGAAATTTGATGAGGTAAAGCAAACGTGTAGGCATTTAAAGTGGGTAAAAATAAGTACAATTAACTTATCAATGTGGAACTCCATCTACTCCAAGGGCAAATACAAGATCCTTTCTGGCTACAATAAGATATGATTTAATAGAGGAGTCAGAAAAAATCATATATAAGGGCACAAAATGTACAAAAGTCTACTGTGGGGGAAAAGACCTGAGGCGAACTGAAGCAAAGAAAGTGGGCTTGTCATATACCTGATGATGAGACAGTATCACTGCTCCAGCTGCTCAGGGGAAATAAATGAAACAGGGATCAGAAAAGTCTCTTGGACAATTCTAGGCATAAAGCCCAAAAGAGACCAAGAGATGAAAGGAGGGATGAGGGAGGGTGTGGGAAAGGGAAGTAAAAATAATTAAGATGTGTTATGCACACACACCAACTCCCCATGATGGATGTAATTATTATGTACTGCAAACATGCTAATAAAAAAAAAGTACAAAGAGGTTCAGAATACCATCAGTGACACAAATATTCCCGGAGGCAAAAAGGGTCTCTTGCTCAACCTAATGAGAAAGAATGTCCTAGAGAATGGATTCAGAGCAGATAAGAGCAGAGAGTAAAAGGAGTTCTATGGAAACAAATCCTGGGCAAGAAAGAAGCTGACACAAGTGAGAGTTGTTGATAAGAGCCCTCTTCTTCGAAAAAAGGGTGTCAGATTTGGGACTGGGAGAGTTAAGTCAAAGCCTTCTACAAGCAGAAATCTTTGAAAAATATAAGGTATCCTGATGAGAACCCCTTTTAGAGACTATGAATATGAAGCTTACACTTCTCAAAATGAAAGAACTATACAAATGATTTGTATGTATTTGACGTCAAAGTGAGATACCAAATATAAACCCATCCCTGAGTAGAATGGCAGGCCAGCTGGCCTTCGATGAAGGTGTGGTGCAGTAACAGGCTTGTGCAAAGGATCCACTTTATGCCTGGCTGAGAGGCAACCTGACTGATACTACCTGAGTCCAAGGATGTCAAATGTCATAAATGGATTCTGACTGTTTCTCCTCGGGCTGGAAACTGAAATATAAGGTGAAAATGGGGTGAGTG
This sequence comes from Dasyprocta punctata, assembly GCA_004363535.1. Taxonomy (NCBI): domain Eukaryota; kingdom Metazoa; phylum Chordata; class Mammalia; order Rodentia; family Dasyproctidae; genus Dasyprocta; species Dasyprocta punctata. Next base: position 26,532 of record RJWM01024756.1, on the reverse strand, counting down.
CTCCAAAGGCAGAAGGCAAGAATCTTCCCTGAGGAAGATTAAAGGATCTAATACGGGACAGAAGACCTTCCCAAGGGGGTCAGGAGGGAGAAAAGAATTCTCCGTGTTCTGGGATTGCAGGGAAGATGTGATTAAGGACTAAAATAGGTCTTCCATTAGAAACAGGAAAAGTCAATTAAAAGGTGGGAAAAGAGGTTTCTCCTGGAGGGCGGGTAGTGTGGATTCAAGCACAATAATGACCTAATGTGCTGGGGGCAAAAGAAAATGTACCAGAGGGGTCAAAAATAAAGAGAAAAGAGGGTTGGGTTCCAGGGGTATCCCTGGGGACTGCGGGTGGTAGCATGAGTCGAAGGTTCTAAGGGTCAAGACTTAGTCCTAGAAGCTCGATCCCGCCCCACTCCACTCCCCTGCTCCATCTGGGGGGAGGGGGCTAACGCGGGTGGCCCCGGTCGGCGCGCCGCCTCACCTTGTAGAAGGCCCCGTTGGAGCCACGCACCTCGACGGGCAGTCCCGGCTCCACATCCCCCCCAGAGGCCAGGCCGCCCATGGCGCCGCCACCGCCTCCGACGGCGGCGGCTGCAGCAGCACTCTGAGTGCGGACCGGGCCGGGCCCCCGGCGTCTCCCCGGAGGAGGAGCCGGAGGGGGAGCCGCGGGGGGCGGGAGCCGGGCCGGCCCCACGGCGGCCCTGCCACAGCCAACGAGCAGGGGGCCAGGGCCGGGCCGCTCCCCGTCCGCCGCTGCCGCCTTGGTTTCCGCCACCGTGAGGGAAACGGCTGCCGCCGCCGCCGCCGCCGCCGCCGCCTTCGTCACCTCAGCTTCCGCCCGCCGCCGCCCCTGCTGCTGCCTCAGTCCGGGAACCCGCCGCTGCCGCTGCCGCTGCCGCTCCACAGCCTCCACCTCCCCCTGCCGCCGCCACCGCCACCGCCGCCTACTGCGCAGGCGCACCGGGCACTCGCCCGAAGCGCGCGGGGCCCGAAGGCCACGGCGCAGGCGTCAAAGCTGGCGACCTGGCTCGCGCTCGCCCGCGCATCAGGGATTCCACACTCCCTTCCACTCTCTCACGCCCCCTCCCGGTCGCTTCTTCGCGCTTGCGCAGAACAAAACGAGCGCTCTTTCTTCGCCATCCCACCACTCCACCGCCCCACCCCTTCCTTTCCCCGCCCCACAACACTGAGAATGAACCAATCATGGGGCGGGAAGAGGTCTCTCGCGCGCGCACTCTCTCTTACGGATTGGCCTTCCGCCGCGGCCACACCCATTCATCATCTACTTCATTCCCTCCACCGCGCCCCAGACTGGAGCAAGTTAGGGGTGGGCATGCGCCTGTCTGTCTGCTTGGTCACTTTCCCCACCTTTGTCTTTCTTGGTGCGCATGCTCCAAAGGGGAAAGGAGTCGCAAGGCAGAAGGTGCCTTGTACGCATGCGCTGGGATTTGTGTTCAGCGCTCAGGTGTTGACTCTTTTAAATGTCTCTAGCGCAATGCTATGGAAGTTTCAGGAGTCGCCGTTCATAGCTTGAAGCGATTGTGGTATAATGAAAGCATAACTTCAAGGCCATTCTGAGAAGAAGATGCAACAAGCTTCGATATATAAATGCTGAGGAACTTCAAAATAAGAAAAATTGTAATGCAGTAAGGATAGTACTGTAAAAACGTGTGTGTGTGTGTGCGCTGGGGATTGAACCCAGGACTTTGTGCATGTTAAGTACACACTGTACCGCTGAGTATACCCCCAGCCAAACTTTGGATTCGGTAGATGTGAATAAAATAGTACAGACATTACAACTATATGCGTGTGATCATTTAGCAAATACTTCCTGTAATCCAGTGATCGTGCTGAGAGTACAATGGCAAGATGTGGTCCCTGATCTCAACGAACTCATAATAGATTGGGAAAGAAGCAGACAGCATATAAACGCAGAGCTCGATTGAAAATGTGGTGGAAATAATGACCAGGAATAAAAAGAAATCCTAGGAAACTTTTTTTTTTTTTGAGACAGGGTATTGCTTTGTAGTCCTGGCTGGCCACGAAGAGGCATGCAGCACTACGCCCAGCAAAAGCGCAAAGGAGACATTTTTAATTGTTCATAATGATCAGGAGCGCAGCACGTGGCACATGCCTGCAATCCCATTTACTTAGAAGGCTGAAGCAGGAGGCTCTCAAATTTAAGGCTAGCTTAGGCAATTTAGTGAGATCCTGTCTTAAAAATAAAAAGGGTTAGCCGGGCAAAGTGACATATACCCGTAATCCCAGCTGTTGGAAGGCTGAGGCCAGCCTGGGCTACAAGTGTGAGTTTAAAGCCAGCCTGAACTGCATAGTGAAACCCTGTCTCAAAAAGACAAAAATAAATAAATAAATAAATAAATAAGGTTGAAGATGTAGCTCAGCGATAGATTACTTGCCAGGCACCCATAAAACATGGGGCTAGGCCTTGGTAAGCCTTCACCCTGTGGAATCTAACACCCACTCCAGGCAGATATCTTCAAAACAATTGATTTGGAGAACACCCAACTGGCCTCCGCAAGCGGAATTGCTCACTTGCTGGTGAGAAAAAAAAGTCCATGCCTTTCAAGGTCACTGAAGTCTTCTGATGTTGACTTTTTGTTTGAGAGCACTAAAGACTGAACCCAGAAACTTCACACTGAATTACATCTCCAGCTCTTTTTTATTCTTTATTTTGAGACAGAATCTCACTAAGTTGCTAAGTGACCGAGCTGCCCAGGTGCTCAGGCAGGGCTCAAACTTGCAGTCCCCTCGCTTTAACCTTGTAGGAACCATCTTTTAGGCTTTTTTTTTTTTCCTGTGGCACCAGGGATCGAACTCATAACCTCTCACTTGCCAGACAGACACTTAAGCCATTGAGCCAAACTTCCAGCCCTAGGTTTTTTTTTTTTTTGTGGCACCGGGGATTGAACTCACAACCTCGCGCTTGCCAGGGCAGGCACTTAAGGCACTGAGCCAAACTCCCGGCCCTGGTTTTTTGAGGCAGGGTTGCACTATGTAGCTCAGGCCAGCCTTGCGCTCGCGTTGTAGCCCAAGCCGGCCTCAAACTCACAACGCTCCGCCTACCTCAGCCTCCCGAGTGCTGGGATTAAAGGCGTGTGCCACCACGCCCGGCTTCCAGCCCTAGTTTTTTGAGGCAGGGTCGTACTATGTAGCCCAAGCCGGCCTTTAACTCACAAAGCTCCTCCTACTTCAGCCTCCCAAATGCTGGGATTAAAGGCGTGCGCCACCATGCCCAGCTATTTTTTAGTTTTTTGAAACAGGGTCTCACTGTGTAGTCCAGGCTGGCCTCAACTCACGTTCTTCCTGTTTTAGTCTCCCAAATGCTACGATTATAAACCTGGCCTGGCCTTTATTTTTTTACAGCTAGAAATTATTTTACTTTTTGATGCTAGGTATTGTACCCAGGGCATGTCACATGTTAAGCATATACTGTCTCATGAGGCTGTATACCCAGCCCTAGGATATGAATTTTAACATAGGTATTCAATTCTCTAACCTTAAATGGATTCTGATTCTGAAAATTTACACATTTATGTTGGTTGCCTGTCCTGACAATGTCTGCCTTTTCTTCCCACATATGACCATTTAACCAATGACTCATCCACAAAAGGAACAATATACACTGTTAAAAAACGATGACTGGAGCTAGGTGTGATGGCACATGCCTAGAATCCCAGCACTTAGGAGGCTGAGGCAGGAGGACTGCCTCAAGTTCAAGGCCAACCTGAACTACGTAATGATACCGTCTCAAAAAAAAAAAAAAAAAGAGAGAGAAAAAGGTGATGTATATTTAACAACATGGGAAGATGTTTTTTTTTTTTTTTTTTTTTTTTTTGCGGCACCAGGGATTGAACTCACAACCTTGCGCCTACCGGGGCAGGCGCTTAAGGCACTGAGCCAAACTCCCGGCCCTGGGCTTTTTGAGGCAGGGTCGCACTGTGTAGCTCAGGCCGGCCTTGCGCTCGCGTTGTAGCCCAAGCGGGCCTCAAACCCACAACGCTCCGCCTACCTCAGCCTCCCAAGTGCTGGAATTAAAGGCGTGCGCCACCACGCCCGGCTTGGGAAGATGTTTTTTGATACATGATAAAATACTGGGTTAAATTGGGTATGGTGGGACATGCCTGTAATCTTAGCACTCTGAGGGGCTGGGACAGAAGGCACACGTGTTCAGGCCAGCCTGGGCAACTCAGTGATTTAAAAGTCTTTGGCTTAAAAATTAAAAAATTTAAAATAGGCTGAGGATGTAGTTTAGTGGGAAGGTCCTGGATTCAACCCCTAGTACCATAAATAAATAAGTATGATCCCATAAATCCTTGTTCAACTATATGCACAGAGATATTTGTAATTTTTTTAACCAGAGTGTGGTGGCACATGCCTGTAATCCAGGAAATGGAAGGGTGAGCCAAAAGGATCACCAGGAGTTCAAGGTCAGCCTGAACTACAAAGCAAGACTGTCCCCCCAAAATATATCTATGTATCTATATAACTATATTTTAAATCTGAAGAATCAATATTAATGGGGCAATGGTGATGGTATAAATAAGGCTAAGGTTCTATTTTTTACTTATTGAGGGTAGCTTTTGGTTTTGGTTATTGAACCTACGGCTGTGCAGATGCTAAGCACATATTATACTGCTGAACTACATCTCTGGTCCCTTTACTATGTGTACATTCTAATTTTTCTCAACCTACCTTACTTACATAATAAAACAGTATAAAACTGGGCAATGAGGGCTGGAAATGTAGCTCATTGGTAAAGTGCTTTCCTAGCATATGCAAAACCCTGGGTTAGATCCCCAGCAGCACAGGAATAAATACATAAATAAACAAATAACCCTATTATGGTAACGAATGCCTGTAATTCCAGCATTCTGGGAGGCTGAGGCAGGAGGATTTCAAGTTTGAACCCAGCCTGGGCAATTTAGCAACTTAATGAGACATTATCTCAAAACACAGCAAAAAATGGGGGTGGGGTTGATGATGTAGTTCAATGCAAAGACCCTGTGTTCAATTCGCACTGTCACATATACACACAAAAAATAAAAAAGTGAAAAATGAACCTGTTTACTTCCTTACCCCATGGTCTTAAAGGGTTAAATGTCTGTTTTGGATTTGTTTAAATTTACTGAGTTTTTTGTTTGTTTTGTTTTGTTTTTTGAGACAAGGTTTTACTGCGTAGTTCAGACTGACATTCAACTCATTATGCAGCCCAGGCTGGCCTCAAACTCATGGCAATCCTCCTGCTTCAGCCTCCTAAATGCTGGGATTAAAGGCATGTGCCACCATGACAGGCTCAAATTTACTGTTTTGCAAGGCATGCTGAAAATACTTTGCAAATATCACACCCCCATGCCGAGGATCAGATGTGTATACTAGCCAAGCACTTTACCACTGAGCTACATACCCAGCTCTAATTTTTAATTTTTTTCTTTTATGTTTTTTTTAAATTTTTTTCTTTTAGGGCTCTCACTGTGTAGCTCAGGCTGGTCTTGAACTCACTATGTAGCCCAGGCTGTCCTTGAACTCACAGTGATTCTTCTACTTCAGCTTCTGCAGTGCTGGGATTACAGGTCTGCACCACCATGCCTAGCTTTTTTTATTTTTTATTTCTATACAGAGTCTCATTATGCAGCTCAGGCCAACCTGGAACTTATGGTAATCTTCTTGCCTTAGCCTCCCAAGTGCTGGAATTACAGATGTGTGCCACCACCACACCTAGCTAACTGAGAACTGGTATGACATTTGAAAAGGAAACAAGTCAGGCTCAGTGACAGGCCTGCAATCCCAGCACTTGGGACGCTGAAGCAGGAGGACCACCACAAATTCAAAGACAACCTGGACTATATAGGGAGACCCCTGCCTCAAAAACAACCAGGAAAAAAAAAAACCTAGACTGTCTTGCTGAACTTTTCTTTTTTTCCTTCACAGTAGCAATATCCCTAGTTCTTTTTTTATTTTTTATTTTGAGACACAGTCTAGCTAAATTGTTAGGTTGGGCTTAAACTTGCAGTCTTCCTGTCTCAGCCTCCCAGATTGCTGGGAATACAAGCATATTCCACCATGCCTGGCTTTTTTCTTTTGTTCTACTTTTTTCCTTGTTTGTTTGTTTGTTTATTTATTTATTTATTTATTTTTGTTGCTTAAGCTGCCTGGAGCTCTTGGCCTCAAGCCATCATTCTGCGTTGGTCTCCTCAAGTAGTGTGACACCAAGCCAAGCTAGTTGGGCTGATTTGTTAAAGGTTGAGCAAGTGGTCCCTCCCAGTTCTGACACTAGGGGGTAGCCTAGTACCTTTGTTGAATTGCAGGCCTGCCTTAGTCTTGGGTCTGACACAACTCAATCCAGACCTTTTTGTCGTTGAGTTCCAGACTTGACCAACCAACTTCATGGGCCAAGCCTGTCCCTCACTCTTCTATATTCCACAGGCAAGAGCCAAGATTCTGGTCCCTAAGAGTCAAAGTTACCTTGGGCCGCCCTTACCTCTGGCTTCCCAGCTGTCCCAGCCTCTGCATCAGAGCACCATTCCCTGACCTGAACGTACAAGAAGGGTCTTGAGGCCAGGTGTGGTGATTCAGCTGTAATCCCAGCACTTGGGAGCCCGAAGGAGGAGGATTACTGTGAGTTCAAGGCCAACCTGAACTATTCGGCAAGACTTGTGTCAAAACAAAACAAAACAAAACAAACAACAGAAACAAAAACAAAGAAGGGTCTTGAAGTGGCTAGAGCTTATCACCTCATTAACTCCCCTCCCCAGCTGGGGCACGGGGACAGTGGCACATACCTATAATCCCAGGTACTTATGAGCCTGAGGTAAGTTTGAAACTAGCCCAGACAATGTACCAAGACTTTAAAATTTTAAAAAACAGTAGGAGATTTAGCTCAGTAGTAGAGTGCCCCTGGTTTTGATCCCCAGTACAGAAAGGGGAAAAACAAATGAAAACCTCCTCCATACAAAACCACATGAGAACACAGTTAAGTCTCATTTATTTTTCAACCTCAGTAAGACCTTTTCCTCAACTCTGCTCTTTGTCCTGCCGGAATCTTTCTCCGAGAGGCCTGTGGGTCAGCGTCTCAGCAGTGCTTGAGCGGATGGGGGTGGAGATGCTTCAGTGGAGAGAGGTCCCCAAGGAATGGCATCACCTGCCTGCCAACTTCCTCATTGCTTCTCCTTCAAAGCGGAAGGCATGCCAGCCCTCCTCCTGGGTCAGATCTTGAGCTCCGAGGGCCTTGTACAAGTCTATGGCCCTCTTGTTCCACTCCAGAACTGCCAGGCGGAACTGGGAACAACCCTGATCCAGGGCCACCTGTGGGAGAAAACATCACTTGCTGTCTTGGGGTCAGAACTGAAGATTTCCCCACTCCCTCTTCAACCAGGGGCCCTTAAATATCCTGACCTTTTCAGGCCTTGATTGTAGCCCCACTTTCTCAGCTCACCTCAGCCACCTTTTTGATTATTTTGGAACCAATCCCTTGACCTATTATGGAGAAAAAGGGGCAAAAAGAACTCTTGTTTGTGTTGAAGGCAGTCAGAAAAGGCCACGGGCTGTGATCAGGGGAAGAGGGAGGATGGGAGGCTGTGGGCTTGCTCTGTGTCCACCCTGCTCTCAGACCCTGCCCAGTAGTACCCCGATATTCTGGCATCACATAGACGTCTTCCAGATAAATGTTGCGACCCTTCCACGTGCTATAGATGAAGTAGTATAGTCCATAGCCCACAATGCAGGGCCCTGGGAGAGACAGAAAAGTGGGGTTAGGCTGTCTCCAGAACAGTGCATGGGAGACTGCTAAAGCCGATTGGAGAAGTGCACTTACTCTGCCGATCGCCAGGTGCTGGAAGAATCTCTGCTACAAAACAGCGATAGAAGGGATTCTCTCCAAAGCCATCTGCTCTCAGGCCTAAGAGATTGGAAGGATGACAAAGAGACACAGAGCGAGGACCTGGGTGTGTGCCCGGCCAGGAGCTGCCGCCCAGGGAACACAGTCCCCAATTCCTCTCCTGTCCCGGCATCTACCTTCTTCACTGATCTTCACTTGATCCGAGAGTTTCTCGTACTCGGCCAGTTCCTGCGGAGGCGTGGGGATGAGGCACGATCAGGGCAGGGGCCCCACTGTCACCTAGCAGCGCCCAAGGCCCCGAAGTGCCCTGCCCCACCTCCCACTCCCCGCCTCGGCTGCGCCGCCCTGACAGCCTCTCCCGCACGCTGGTTTCCGGCCCGCAGCCTTCACCCGAATGAGCCTCAGGACGTCTCCGCAGTCTCCCTCCTCGGCCTCTCTGATCCGCACGGAAGCCATCCGGGTCCCCACCGTGTGGACCGCAGACAACGACCCCCCACTTCCTTCCTGCAGGGCGAGACAAAGGGCCTAGAAACTCGGATCCTGAAAAGCCGGGAGGGAGGGACAGCGGAGGGGCCGCAGGTACCCAGCCGGGCTCTGGTGCAGGCCAGGCAGAACGGAGAGAACTGTCGGGCCGGTGGTCCTCACCACCGCGGAGACAACCCCTAAATTCTCTCCCTGCGGGTGCACACTCGCCAGCCAATCAGCTTACAGAATAGGCGAAGCCTCGCCTCCCCCCAGCTCCGCCTCCGACACCCGTCTTGTGACAGGGCCCAGGGCAGAGGTTAAAGCCTTGGGCCGACATCCATTAGCAACGCGGGGCCTCAAACGTCGTTCCTGTAATAAACTAGAGGACGCAGAGGTTGACTATCTGCTTTAGCGTTCACTCTCCTCACGCGTTCAGGGCCACCCAGGACCTGAGTGAGCCTCCGGAACCCCCTGCTCTAGCAGTTTTGTTTTGTTTTGAGGTGCTGGGGATGGAACCCAAGACCTCTAGGTACATGCCATGCCACTGAGCTGTATCCCCAGTTCTGTTTTCTACCGCAGTTAAACTCCAGGTGTGTCTTCTCTCAGGGACCACTTGTATTTTAAAATGAATCAGGGAGGCCCGGGCATGATGGCACATGCCTGTAATCCCAGCACTAGGGAGACTGAGGCAGGAGGATCGCAGTGAGTTCGAGGCCAACCAGGACTACATAGTAAGTTCAAGGCCAACATGGACTACTACCTAGTGAAAGCCTGTCTCAAAAAACAAAAACAAACAAAAATAAATACAGGGATCAGGGAGAGAGGGTGATGACTTTGTCCCGGTAAACCGCTAGGCCCTGTAATCAACTGATAAGAAAGATCACTGGGAGTGGGGGCAGGCCTCGTCTTAGTATCTACCAAGTCCCATGCCCGGATAATGCTTTCTTGTGAGACAAGCCTCAGAGGCCTGGGAAAACTGGAGGAGTCCAGACCAGCTACTGGGCACCGTGCCTGTGTTATCACAGTGAACCCCCATTCACAGAAGTCTCATAAAGAAAGGATTCTAGTCTTCATTTAACAGACTGGAACACCAAAGCACAAAGCTGAGGTGACTTGCCTGAGGTCTGTTAGCCAGATACTTGAGATTACACGACTCATCTCTAGTCCAGCTGGAGGATACTACTTGAGCAGTCTGGGATTTTACGTCTCTGAAGACCCTCCTTTTCCCAGGTGGGCAAAATGCTTAGAAGAGCCAGGGCAGGGTCTAGGGCAGGCGTGCAGCTCCCAGCTCATTACCTTCTCTGCTGTGGGGGTTGGTAATGGAGGGACTCTGCCCCTTTTCTCATTTGCCTGCAGAGGGGCTGCAGAGTCAGTGGCCCTGTCCCTGGCCGCATCCTTCCCAAGGACAACCTTTAACCCTCCATGCACAAGGCTGCCTACACCCACTCATTCTCCTCAGAGTCTGAGCCACAGGTTGGATCGCAGCTGGCTCTGGGAAGCGGAGGTCCACCAGCCACCTCATACTGGATGCTGCTGCTGCTGCCGCCGCCACCTCACATCCACCAGGGATGGGCCTTGGGACACATTCTGTCCACCCAGGTACCGAGGGCCGAGGGTCCTCAGTCCTTGTGTGAGTTTAAATGAGCTAACCTTTGACTCTGTCCTTTTCTCTCTTTTCTCCTCTGATCCTGTAGAAGCACCCCCCACCATCTGTCTTTGATACGTCCTTTGTTTATTTTTTCTTTCTGCCAGAGATCCCAAAACCCTCCTGCTAGAGACCTCAGCAGTGGCCCAGGACAAGAACCTGTTGCTGTCATGACCTTTGACTTCACCAAGATCACCAAGTATGGGGCTCACCTAGCCTCTTGACACAATCCTGAGACCCTATTCCCTCTCTATCAGTGCTTCCCCTTTTCCTGTCACCCTGCCCACTCTCCCTGAACTCCCTACCACCCCCAACCCTCAAAGGATCCAACACATAGAGTCTTTACTTCTGTGGTGCCCTTCTAGAACTTCCTCCTCCTTTGAGTTTCGCACCTGGGATCCAGAGGGAGTGATTTTTTATGGGGACACCAATGCTGAGGAAGACTGGTTCATGCTGGGACTTCGGGACAGTAGACTTGAGATCCAGCTGCACAATCACTGTGCCCAACTTGCTGTGGGTGCTGGACCTCGGGTGGATGATGGGAGATGGCATCAGGTAAGCCGGCTCTGCTTCTGGGGGAAGAGGTGTTTTGTCTTGAGCTGATCTGAGGAAAGAGAATAGAAACGAGTAGTTGTGCATTACTTTGCCATTGTCATCTCATTGGATTTACACAGTAATTAAGTGACAAGGTCTGAATGAGCCAAGGATGTTAGCTGCATCTTCAAGTGCATGTTCTTTCAACCATTCTAGGCTGCCACAGAGGAGAGTGGTGGCCGCAGGCTCTAGAGTCTCTGATGCTCCACCTCCTTGTGCAGGTCGACGTGAAGATCCCTGGGGACTCAGTGCTGCTGTGGGTGGATAGAGACGAGATGCTGTGCCTGAGACAGGTGTATGGGTCCCTGGTTGACGAACCACAGCCCCTCATGAGGATTGCGCTGTGGGGGGGCTGCTTTTCCCTCCCTCCAAACTACATCACCGGGATGGGAATGGAGGCTATGGGATAGGACTCTAAGTCCAGCTTTGGGAGAGGGGATGGAATACCAGATGCACAGGGGGAAGCCAGGTGCTTGTGTCTCAGAGGAGAATTAACTGAGGTGCGGGGAGGAGGCTGAGACAGGCAGGCGTTAAGTGTCCTGACTGATATCCCGACATCTTCCCTCTCCTTCACTCCCTCTAGCTGGTCCCTGCCCTGGATGGCTGTCTGCGCCAGGATAGCTGGCTGGATCAGCAGGCTCAGCCCTCAGCCCCTGCTTCTACTAGCCTCAGAAGCTGTAATGTGGAGTTTCAACCTGGACTGCTTTTCCCTCCAGGGACACGTGCTGAATTCAGTCTTCAAGGTAGACTTCTTGGAGTCTATTTTCCTTCTCTAGCCAGCTTTGCCTTCCTGTTTCTGTCTAGTGTAGGCCCTTCTCTCCATGAAGCCCCAGGCTTGAGGCCTCAGGAGGATCATTTCTTCCCCCAGACACCCCTCAGCCTCACACAGAGCCCTGGGCCTTCTCTCTGGACCTGGGATTCAAGCTGGCAGCTGGACCAGGCCACCTGCTTGCCCTTGGTGCACAGGAGAACTCTTCCTGGCTTAGCTTCACCTCCAAGAATAAATAAAGGGGGAGGGTTGGCATTGCCTGCATTCAGGGAAGTTAGGGAGCAGTGAGGCAATGGGGAGGGCATGAAAATTTCAGTGTTAGGAAGGATCAGCTAACCTTGGTGGCACACACCTGTAATCTCAGCACTTGGTGTCTGAGGCAGGAAGATCTCGAGTTCAAACCAACCCAGGCAACCTAGTGATTTAGTGAGACCTTGTCCTCCTCCCCAAAATGAAAAAATAGAAAAGGGTGTAGCACATTGTGAAGGACCTGGGTTCAATCCCCAATACTATAAATAGAGAAAGAAAGAAAGCCTTAAATTGAGGAGAAGAGAGAAGAGGACAGAGCCGGGCTGTACCTCATTTAAACACGCACATGGGTCTACATTTAGGAGAAAGTCAAGGACCTATCTGGGAGCTGCTCATAGCTAGCAAACACCTTTTACTCAGAGTGCATGCTTTTTTGGGGGTGGGGATGGTGTCATAGAAGGTCCAATGAAGAAAACTGGGTCAGGATTTAAGTGGTGAGAACAGCCAGTAGGTGGAGATGTGCTGAGAGACGGATTTAAAACAGCAAGTGTTGGGACCACAAGGAATAAATGTGGCTCACTCTTTTTTCTTTTCTCCTGTCCCTGATCCCTCACCCTGCAGGAGGCAGTGCTGGCTTCCGTGGCAGGGCTGAGACTGGAGCTGCCCGTGGCCTTGGGACTGCCTCTTCAGCTGAAGCTGGCCGCACCCACAGTGATCTTGAACCAAGGGCCAAAGGCAGAGGTCTTTGTTATGCCTCCTGAGGACCTTGACCCCCTTCTGAAGCTCTGGGCCCAGCCACAGGGCCGCCTCTTCCTGGGTGCTTTACCAGGTAAGAAAATGCTGTTCCTTTCCTCAGAACACCGAGAGAACCACACACCAAGGGCAGGCCGCACAGTGAGAGAAAAAGAAAAGGGCACAGAAGAGGTGATAGGACTTGCGGGCATTGTAGAATGTTTGCTTAGCCTGCCTAAGGCCTTGGGTTGTATCCCCAACACCTCAATAAAAAGAAAAATAAGAGGATAAGGGGGCAGTGGGCGGAAGTGTTTTAGGAAATTTAAGTGAAAAAACTGAAGATGTGGGGGAGCTGCTGGATCCAAGCCACCTTAAGAGTCTAATCCCACCTGTGTGCCAGCTCCCTCCGGGAGAGGACTCTTCTGCCTCCTTTTGCTTGGATGGCCTTTGGGCACAAGGACAGAAGCTGGACATGGATCGGGCCCTGAGCAGAAGCCAGGATATCTGGCCTCCTAGCTGCCCTCAGAGCTCCAGCAATGACACTGATATCTCCAATTAAAGTCCCTTTGAATGTGACTCATTTATTTATTCAAAAGGTATTAACTGTACACCAGCAATGGACCAGGCCCTGTGCCAAGCATTAAGATATGTTGAAGAGCAAAGAAACAACCCTCCTGGTGCTTACAGGCCCCTGGGAGAGGCAGGTTTGCAAAACAAAAAGGTGGCTGATTGGAAACTGATACATACTATAAAAGGACAATCAGAAAGTAAAACTTGGAGATTAGGATTTCTGTAACCTAGTCTGAGAGTCAAGAAGGGCTTCCCTCCGGATGTGGTAATTTGGACTGAGGTCCAAGCAGCAGCACCCACAAACACATACACAGAGGCAGACCACCTTCCAAAAGCCAGGATCCCATCCTCTTCTCAATCGTCTACCCTCTTTGAGATTCCAACCTCCTGTCTTCCAGATCAGGATGAAATTCTGTTGTCTCTGTCATTCTGGCCTTGGATTGGCCCCTGCTGCCCAGGAAAGAATCAGCAGGGGGCGTGAGAGGGTTACAGACAGATGGGGCAGGGCTCAGGAAATGGGGTAGAGCCTGGGAGAAAGAATAAAAGCGGACTGAGAGTGTAGCTCAGTGGTAGAACACTTACGTGAGAGACCCTTGGTTCTATCCTCAGCACTGGGGGGAAATAAAGCGAGGCACGGTGACACATACCTGTAATGCCAGTTCTTCTGGAGGAGAACTGCTAGTTTGAGACCTGAGCAATTTAGCAAGGTCCTGGCTCAAAAACTAACTGACTGACTAACAGAATTAGGAACAGTAGGTCAGTGGTAGAGTGCTTAGCATTTGCAAAGCTCTGGGTTCCATTCCCAGCACTGCAAAAAAGGAAATGAAAGCCAGGCTCAGTGATACACACCTGTGATTCCAGTTATTCCAGAGGTTGAAGCAGGAGGGTCATAAAATTTGAGGCCAGTCAGGACAGTTTAGCAAGACTTTGTCTCAAAATAAAACATAAAAAAAGGCTGGAAATATAGCTTAGTGGTGGTGGAGGTGAGGGCTGGGGAGTAGCTTAGTGGTAGAATGCCACTGGGTTTGATGATCCCCAGTACAGAAAAGAAAGAAAAAGAGAAGGGAAGGGAAAGGAGCAGGGTAGAAAGCTGTCTCTATCTCTTCTTGTGTCTGTCTTTGCTATATTACCGGAGGAATTTGTCTGTAATCCATTAAATAAGAACTAGTTTGTGCTGGTTCCAATTGGAAAGAACAAGTAGATTTGGGAAGATTTGGGAGAATCTCTGCCCTCAAATAATACAGTGATCTAGCCCTCAACCCTCAGATTTTTGGAGAATCCTGCTTCTCCAGTCCTTCCTTGGGAAACGTTCACGCCCAAGCCCCCAGTCATTAATCTCTAACTCCAGTCTTCAACCCTCTTCAGAATTCTTGTGTCCCAGCCTGTTTCTGCCCCCAGTCCCTACCTCTCAACCTCATCCTTTTCAAGAACTGTTAACATTCTCATATCTCCAGGTCCCCTGGGAACCACAGTATCCCATTTTTTTTTTTTTTTTAAAGACAGGGTCTCTCCATGTAGTTCAGGCTGGGCTTGAATTTAAGGTGATCCTCCTGCCTCAGCTTCCCGAGTGCTGGGATTAGAGTCATTCATCACCACACCCAGCAAGTCTGCTAATCTTTCTTCTTGCCAGGTTGTGGTTACCAGTAACCAAGGAAATAGGGTGTCAGTCATTGATTCTATTGTCCCTTTCTGCAGGGATGAGCCAGGATTTAAGTGACCTCAGGGGAAAGAGGTTTCAGAACCCTGTTTGTACCCTTTGACCTTTACCCCTCTCAACCTTGACTCTATAGATCTTCTTGGGACCTACAACTGCCTCCTCCAGCCCAGAGGTGTTTGTGGGAATGTCCTCAGCACTGCAGAGGCGTTCAGCTCTGGTCCTTGGTTGATGATACACATAGGCCACCTGTGTGTATTCACTCAGTTGCTATTTACTGAGCATCTACAAAGTACCCAGCGGTGCTCTGGACACTGAGGATGTGCCAGTAAAGGACACACACACTCCTTACTGTTACAGATCTCACAACATACCAGGGGCAGAGAGGCGCGCGGGTGGCTCATAAAGAAAACAGATAAGCATCAGCATTTCAGAGAGTGGTTAGAGTTATAAAGGGAACAAGTTCCTGTAATATAATAGAGAAGGAGAAGGGGCATATTAGCCAGATGGTCAGGTGGTCAGGGAAGGTCTCTGAGGTGTTGTCAGTTGAGCAAAGACCTGAATAATGAAAATAAGTTATCCTGCAGAGACCACGGGTATGAGCCAGCAGGAGAAGGTTAAAGAGCCTGGGTACACCTGGGCACCCACTGAGGGGGTTGTTTGTTCCTGACCTTGTTCCCTGGGGCCTCTTAGGGGGCCAGTGTTCCCCTCCTCCCTCCACTCTGTCCTCTCCGGGACACTGCACCCCCAACTTCTCTTTCTCCAGCCTGCCCTAGATTCCAGGATTCCTGATTACTGTCCAGAGCTGTCTACACTCTTTCATTAATACTGACTTTGCTGTGCCACAGACCTTGCCAGGTCCCCACCAAGGACGCTTACATTGTCTGCCCAACATCCCCTGCCCTACCCACATCCCCAAAAAACCTTTGCAGAGCTTGGCAGCACATCCTGCAGCCTCAAGGCCTGGCCTACCCAGTCACTCCACACTGTCCACTGCCTCTCTTTCTCCTTCCCTCCTTTGGTCCCTCCCTGTCTGCCTCCTGTCCTCTTTCTCTGAACTAACGCTTACTGGCTGCGGACAATGTGCCAAGCACTGTGTTAGGTAATCTGCAGGGACCATAAAGATGCATAAAACTTGCTACTGACCCTGGAGAACCAGGATCTTGGGATACAGACATGTAAAATACTTTCACAGGGGATCTATTGAACACCCTATGGAAGCATTTTACCTGCCTGCCAAGATCAACAGGAAGGTGTTATTAGATGTGTGTAGTTGAACAAATGACTACAATTTGTTTATTTATTTATTTATTAGCACTGGAGATTGAACCCAGGACATTTGCACTGGGCTACACTCCCAGCCCTTAAAAAAAAAATTTTTTTTTAAAAACATTTTGAAACAGAGGCTCCCTAAGTCACAGAATTTTCTAGGCTGAGCTCAAACTTGGAGTCCTCCTGCCTTGGTTTGCCAGAATGCTAGGATTATAGATGTGCACTGCCATGCCTCGCTATCATGAAATCTCTTCAAGTCTCAGTTTCCCCATCTACAAAATGAGAAAGTTATCCTATCTATAGGGTTGCTGTGAAGACTGGATGAAATCAAAGCATCTAGGCCAGTGCTAGGCATTTGGAAGGCACTCACAGTATGAGCTATGTTGCTTTTTGAAACAAAGTCTTTCTGTGTAACCCACACTGGCCTGGAACTTGTGGGAATCCTCTTGCCTCAGCCTTCTGAGTGCTGGGATTACTTGTATGAACCACCACACCCAGCTACGTTGCTCTATTACACTCATGCATAGCTTTTGTTTTGTTTTGTTTTGTTTTTGAGATGGGATCTCATTAATTAGCTCAGGCTGGCCTTGAACTGACTGTGCTCAGATTGGTCTTGAACTCACCTGATCCTCCTTCCTCAGCCTCCCAAATGTTAGCATTACAGAGCTATCACGCCCAGCATCTCATGCATGGTTCTTGACATATAAATCTAAGCCTTCTGAACATAAAGAATAAGAAAAGGTCTCCTGCCTCACCCATCACCCCACTGGCTGAGCCAGTGATGCATACCTGTAACCTCTGTTATTTGGAAAGCTAAGGCAGGAAAATTGCAAGTTCAAGGCCAGTCTAGGCAACTTAATAGATCCTCTGTCAAAATAAGAAGTAAAAAGGGCTGGGTGTATAACTGAGTGGTAGACAGCCCATGGGTTGGATCCCCAATACCACAAAAAGCAAAAAAATTACTACCTTAACCTTCTTTTTTATTTATTTTTTTCTCATCTTAACCATTTTCAAATGTTCAACTTGGTGGCCTCAAATCCATTCACATGTGCAAACATCATCACCATCGATCCATGCAACTCTTCATCTTGCAAAGACAGACCGTGGCCAGCTGTGGTGGTGCATATATGTAGTCCTAGCATTCAGGAAACTGAGGGAGGAGGATCACCCAGCCTGGGCTACTATTTTAGACCCTGTTTCAAAATGAAACAAAACTGAGACCATGTTCTCATTAAAATCCCCATTTCCCCCTTCGCTCTGTTTCAGAACCTCTTTCCTTCTTCTTGTCTCTGCACAGACACATGTTGTTGGGAATCCAGACAGCTAAACCCTGAAATTGCATGGACTAGGGGAAAGGGGATGAAGGCCGCAGGTTTTTGGACTGGCTCTGAATAACAGGAGAAGGGTAATGGGGGCATTTATCCCCTTCCTTCTTTCTAAAGATGCTCAGGAGAGGCCTGGGTTCCAGGGAGAGATTGGAGATGTTTTTACTTTTGTTTTCCTGGTTCTGGGGATAGAGTCCAGCACCTTGCAGCTCTAAGCAAGTCTCTTCCACCAGGCTACACCCCCAGTGCATTCCTTCCTTTCCAAGTGAACCTGGGGCATGGGGCACAGATTAAACCAAGAAGTTGGAGCCCTTTCCTAGCTGTGTGGGCGTTGGGAGGTTTCTCACCTCTCCAGGTTAAGGCCGAGCCATTTGAAGCTCCTTTCTGTCCTAGGAAGAGTAAGTTGCTTCCTGGAGGTTTCCTGAGGGAGACATTTCATGACTAAGCAAAATTTAGCAAGCAAGCATTACCTTTGATAGCTCTCTAGGTTGCCGGATATATGCATAGTCTGACTCTCTACGAGCCTAGAGTCTAGTTGAAAAGATAAAGCACACGGTGTATATAGTTTTTTGTTTTGTTTTGGTTGTCTGGTTGCTTTGAGACAGGGTCTTGTTATGTAGCCCAGGTTGGCCTTGAATTCACAACAGTCCTCTTGCCTCAGCCTCCTGAATGCTTGGATTACAGGCATGTGCCACCACACCTGGCAAAACATACACTTTCTTTTTTATTTTTTTTTTAAGGGAGGAAAGGCTTATTTATCTTATAGTTTGTAGAGTTTCAGTCCATAATTGACTGGCTCCAAGGCAGGGTGGCATGGCAGAGGGGCATCACAGAGGAGAAACAGTTCATGCTAGCAGAGCAAGGAAGAGAAAACAGACATTTTCAACCTACTTGCTCAAGATAAAAAACTTATGGGGCAGCCTTGATTTCTGTCTCTCTCATGCCCATTGTTTATTTTACTCTACTTCCAAATAAATCCAGAATTTCACTTGCTGTGCTTGCATGCACCTGTAATCCTAGCACCAAGGAGGCTGAGGTAGGAGGGTCACAATGAGTTCCAGGCCAACCTGGGTCACATTGTGAGTTCAAGGTCAGCCTGGACCATATAATGAAACCCTGTTAAAAAAAAAAATCTAGAACCTATCTTGATACCATTTGCCAAACTGCTGTCCTGGCTCCAGCCAGCCGCACACCTCCTGCTTGGACTGCTTGCTGCCAGCCCTTCTCCTCTAGTCTCTTTTCTTCCCACACCCCAGTCTCCACAAGGCAGCTGTGGTTACTTTTTTTCTCTAGCACTAGGGATTGAATCCAGGGTCTTTACACTGAACTACATCCCTAGCCCTTTTAAAATTTTTTACTCTGAAATGAGTACTTACTAATCACTAAATTGCCCAGGCAGGGCTCAAACTTGTAATCTTTCTGCTTCAGCCTCCCAGAATGTTGGAATTACAGGTGTGTACTGCTACAGATGACCTAATACATACATATACATATATATGTATTCTTTTGTTCTTGTCCCTTCCTTTCTCCCCCCTCCCTCGTTCTCCTTCTCATTAGAATATTTTCTTCCCATTTCCCAATATCTGTTATACATTTTGGTCCACGTATATATAACTTTTTTTGGTGGTACTGGGATCACACTGTAGGCCTTGTACTGAGCTATATTCCCAGCTCCCCTCCCTTTTTAAAATTAATTAATTAATTAATTTTTTTGCGGCACCAGGGATTGAACTCACAACCTCACCCCTGCCAGACCAGGTGCTTAAGCCACTGAACCAAACTCCCGGCCCTAGTTTTTTGAGGCAGGGTCACACCATGTGCTCAGGTTGGCCTTGTGCTCACGTAGCTCAAACCGGCCTCAAACTCACAACGCTCCTCCTACCTCAGGCTCCAGAGTGCTGGGATTAAAGGTGTGCCCCACCACGTGCGGCTCCTCCCTTTTTTTTAAATTTTGAGACTGAGACTTGCTAAGTCACTAAATCAAAATCCCCTTCTCACCCTCCAAGAGTTCTAGGTTTATAGGGATGTACTACCACACTTGGGTTAATTTTGATTTTGTTGTTTTTTCTCCACCTTTTCATTTAACATCACAAACATTAAGCACATAGTTTATCATTGAGCTACATTGCCTACCCCTTTTATTTTTTAAAAAAATTTCTGAAGGGATGCTAGGAATTGAATTCAGGACCTCATGCTTGCCCTTTTATTTATTTATTCATTTATTTTCCGGCACCGGGGATCGAACTCACAGCCTCACACCTGCCAGACAGGCACGTAAGCCACTGAGCCAAACTCCCAGCCCTAGTTTTTTGAGGCAGGGTTGCACTGTGTAGCTCAGGCCGGCCTTGCGCTCGCGTTGTAGCCCAAGCTGGCCTCAAACTCTCAACGCTTCGCCTACCTCAGCCTACCAAGTGCTGGGATTAAAGGCGTGCACCACCACGCCCGGCTTTGCCCTTTTATTTTTTATTTTATTTTTATTTGTTTTTCTTGTCTTTTTGCATTTTTAAAATTCTATTGGTGTATATTAGACATACATAATGATAACATTTGTCACAAGGGATTCGTACCTGTACAAAATACACCTTGATTCTTTTTTACCCACTCTCCCCCCTTCAACCCCACTTCCCCTCCTTATTTACAAAAGCTTTGTTTCCATGTTTGCTTCTATTCTTTTTTTCTTATCCCTTCCTTTCTCCCCATCTCCCTTGTTCCCTTTCTCATTTGAACGTTTTCTTCCCATTTCTCAATATCTGTTACACATTTTGGTCCTTATGTGCACTTTTGATTTCTCATGCCAGAAAAACGATATGGTATTTAAACGTGTCCAATTTATTTCACTGAAGAATATGATCTCAAGGTTTATACATGTAAATAAAAATGTCTCAAGCTTACCCTTTTTTTTTTTTTTTTGGAGGCAGGGTCTTTGCAGTTCAGGCTAGCCTTGAACTCACTATGTAGCACAGGCTGGTCTCAAACTCACAGTAATTCTCTTGCGTCAGCCTCTTGAGTGCTGGGATTACTGATGTGCGCCACCACACCTGGCATAAGGTCATCCTTCTTTATGGCAGAGTGGTGCTCCATTGTATAAAAAACCACATCTTCTTTATCTATTCATTTGTTGATGGGCATTTAACATGTTTCCACAATTTAGCTATTATAGACTGTCACTATAAACATGGGTGTGCATATTATTGCTGTGGTGTGATGATTTTGATCCTTTCGGGAAGATAACAAGAAGGGGAATAGCTGGGTCAAATGGAACCACTAGTATGTGTGTATGTATGTATGTATATATGTATGTATGTATGTATTTTTTAAGACAGGGTCTTTCTATGTAGTCCAGGCTGGCCTTGAATTCATTATGTAGCCCAGGCTGGCCTTGAACTTACAGCAATCTTCCTGCCTCAGTCTCCCAAATGTTGGGATTACAGGCATGTACCACCACGTCTAGCCTAGTTTTAGTTTTTTCAGGACTATCCCCGCTGATTTCCACAGTGATTACCCCAGTCTACATTCCCATCAATAGTGGGGAAGGGTTCTTTTTTCCCCACAGCGCTGCCAGCATCCGTTATCAGTTTATTTCTTGATAATAGCCATTATTTCTGCAGTGAGATGGAATCTCAATGTTGTTTTAATATGCATCGCTTGAATGACCAGTGATATTGAGCATATATATATACATATACATACATACATGTATATGTATATATATATACATGTATGTTTGTATGTATTTGCTTTTCCTACTTCTTTATCTGAGAAATGTCTATTCATTTCAGATGTCCATTTTTTGACTGGGTCTTTAAATTTGTGGGGTCTTATTTTGGGTCCTGTTATGGTTTATACATTGTGTCAACTTGAGAAGTCTAGAAGCTTAATTAAGTAAGGCAGCAGCTCTACATCCTGGGGTGTAGAGAACAAGCAGTTACCTTGTTATTGTGTCAATTTGAGAAGGTGGGAAGTTTTAACTGAGAGACTCAGCAGGGAGCCAGGGTTCTTACTTTGCAAATATCCTCTTCCTGTGTAAAGGAGGGCAAGGAGATTTGTCAATGCTACACCCACCCTGGGAGGGGGGTGTGTCCTGTGTACAATATAAGGGAGGAGAAGCGGCTTGCTCTTGCCCCCCTTTTACTCTGGCTGCTTTTGCTTGGCTGCTGCCTTGAAGTGTTGCCCTGGTGCCATACCACCCTGCCTGGAGCCAGCTGATTATGGACTGAAACCTCCAAAAACTGTAAGCTAAATAAACCTTTTCTTCCCTAATTTTGGATGTCAGGTATTTTGTCTCAGCAGCGAGTGAAAAGTAAGCAAGACAGGTCATCTCTTCACTTTAGTGATGGTTTCTTTTGCTGTGCAAAAACTTCTTAATCAGATGAGACCCCAGTTGTTAATTCTTTGTGGTATTTCCTGTGTGATCAGTGTTTGTTCATGAAGTCTTTGCCTACACCAACATCTTCAAGAGTTCTACCTCTTTTACCTCGCAGCACATTTAGTGTGTCTGCTTTAATATTTAGATATTTAGTGCATGGTGAAAGATATGGGTTTAGTTTTAATCTTTGGGGTGTGGAAAGTCAGTTTTCCCAGCACCATTTACTATAGAGGCTTCCTTCTTATGAAGGTATTTGGCTCCTTCATCAAAGATAAGGTGGATGAATATGTTTGGACTTGTTTCTGCATCTTTTAATCTGTTCCATTGATCCTTAGGTCTGGTTTTTTGTTTTGTTTTGTTTTGTTTTTTGGTTTTTTTGTCAACACTATGCTGGTTTTTTTTTTTTTTTTTTTTTTTTTTGGTACTGGGGATCAAACTCGTGACCTCGTGCTTGCCAGGCAGGCACTTGTGCTGTTGAGCTAAATCCCTGGCCCTACATCCTGCTGTTTTTATCACAGTGGTTTTCAGTATAATTTCAAGTCAGGGAATGTGATATTCTTTAATTTGCCTTTGTTGCCCAGAATTGCTTTTGCTATAATACATCTCTTCTGATTCCAAATGAATTTTAGGGTCGTTTTCTCCAATTCTGTGAGATACCCTATAGGTATTTTGATTGGGATTGCATTAAATTGTATAACAGTTTTAGAAGTATGGCCATTTTTACTGTATTGGTTCTTCCTACCCAAGAACAAGGAATGTCTTTCCATTTTCTGAAATCTTCTTCCTTCTCCTTTTTCAGAGTGCTGTAGTTTTCAATATAGAAATGTTCTACTTGCTTCATTAGATTGTTTCCTAGGTATTTCACTGTTTTGGATGCTATTGTGAAATTTATTTCCCAAATTTCTCTCAGTGAGTTTGTTATTTGTCTTAGTGAGTTTGTTATCAATAGGAATCCTATTGATTTTTATGTGTTAACTTTGTATCCATCTATGCTACTGAATTTGGTTATTACATATAGAAATATTTTGGAGGAGTGTTTGGAGTTTTCTATGTGCAGTATCATGTCACCCACAAATAATGATAATTTAACTTCCTCCTTTTCTATCATTATTCCTTTTATTTCTTTTTCTTGTCTAATTGCTCTGGCTAGTGTTTCTAGAACTGTATTGAATAAGAGTGGTGACAGTGGACTCTTGGTCTTGTTCCTGATTTTAGAGTAAAAGCTTTCCATTTTATCCATGTAGTTTGTTTTTTTTTTCATTGAAGAGAAAAAAAAGACACAGAAAAGAAAAACGAAAAGCAAAAGAGACAAACAAACAACGACAACAAATCCAATATAATAACATTATAGGTTTACAAAATGAGATGATTGGAATTTACAGTGGTTGTAACATTGCATATCATTACCTTCAAAGGGGTTGTTTAGATTAACAGATATAGACATGTAAAATTGATCTAATCATATGAGTATTACCTGTTCTTTTTCAATAACTAATGCATTTAGTAGTATAGTCATTTTAACTATCTTATGTATACCTGTATACAAATTTATGTCTTTTTCCTTTTCCCTTTCTTCTTTCCTCCTTACCCCTTATAATACCTCTTGTTATCTTCAAAATAACTGCCCATACCATCAGGCATAATATAATCAAACAAAATAGTACAAAATAAAACCAATAAAAAACGAAACAATGGAAGCAATACGTAGTAAAACAATGCTAGTTACTATAATGCCTTATATTATCTTCTAAGCAGTTGACTATATCATCAGTCATAATACAATCAAACAAACGAAAATAGGATGAAATCACTCAAAACATAACAATGAAAGCAATACAGGGTTTCAAAACAAGGTGATTAGATATCAATATTGGCTACCATAATGTATTTTGTTATCTTTGAAATAGCTGTCTATGCCATCAAATATAATAAAATTAGGCAAATCAAAATAGAATAAGACCAAACTAAACAACTCAATGAAAACAATACAGGACTCAAATCCCGATGATAGATTAACAATGGCCACTGCCTGCCCTTTTTAGATACTTCCTCCCCTTTCATTTTTACAATATGTATTGTGTATTTTGAGTCTTACTAACTCCTTTTTTGTACTAAGGAGATAGCATGATGTTCACCCATGTGGTTCTGGGTCATTTCATCCTTTTTTTTTTTTTATAACACACACTAAGAAATTTAATGAAACAGAAAGTGAGCAATGTATACTGGCAGATTACAATGAAATTTAGCAAAGAAGCAGAAACAGAAGACAGAATTATAATATATTGGGACATAAAAGAACACATTTATAATATTATAGTACAGATAAAACATCTGAACAGGAAATTTTTAAGAATGTAAAATAAATAAAAATAAGAAAATAATTTATCAAAATTTAATCATGCACCTATATAGGATTCAGAGGGAAATTTATATTATTCAATGCATAACTGATAAAAGAATCATTACCAATTCACTAAATTGTCTTTTTTTTAAAGATTTCAAGACCTATTTTTTTAAGCAGAAACAAAAAAGTGTAATTCAAATAGCAAAATTGGATCCAAATATCAAATAATAAACATTCTGTTTTTCTTTTTCTCTAACTGCCCTAATTTTTATATATACATAGGTTTTGTTTCATCACACCACATGTATATGTGACTTATTCAGTTCACGGAGAAGCATATCTTTAGCATTCATCCATTTGAGGGTGAAACTGTCTAGTTTGTTGTTCTTTATAGCTGAGTAGTATTCCATTATGTAAAAATACCACAACTTTTTTATCCATTCCTCAGTCAAGGGGCATTTAGGCTGCTTCCGTGATCTAGCAATTATGAATTGGGCAGCAGTGAACATAGACGAACATATATCACTGTAATGAGATATTTTTAGTTCTTTCGGGAAGACACCCAGAAGGGGAATAGCTGGGTCAAATGGGACCTCCAATCCTAGCTTTTTGAGGGATCTCCACACTGACTTCCACAGAGGTTGCACCAGCCTGCATTCCCACCAACAGTGAAGAAGGGTTCCTTTTTGCCCACAACCCCTCCAGCGTTTGTTATTAGTTGACTTAGTAATACTAGCCATTCTTTCTGGGGTGAGTGTTACTTTCATTTGCATCTCTCGAATGGCCAGTGCTGTTGAACATTTTTTTACGTATTTATTTGCTACTTGTACTTCTTCATCTGAGAAGTGTTTGTTCATCTCAGATGTCCATTTTTGGACTGGATCTTTAAATCTTGGAGAACTGATTTTTTAAAGTTCTTTATATGTTTTTGATGTTAATCCTTTATCTGAGGGACAGCTGGCAAAAAATTTCTCCCAGATTGTGGGTAGTCTCTTCACACTGTTGGTGGCTTCTCTTGCTGTGCAAAAACTTTTCAATATGATGAGATCCCATTTGTTGATTCTTTGCATTAATTCCTGTGCAATCTGGCTTTTATTCATAAAGTCTTTGCCTACAACGATGTCTTCAAGAGTTTTACCTACTCTATCTTCCAGCAGATTTAATGTTTCTGTTTTAATGTTAAGATCTTTAATCCATTTAGATTTTAACTTAGTATGTGGTGAAAGATATGGGTCTAATCTTAATCTTAGGCATGTGGAAAGCCAGTTTTTCCAACACCGTTTATTAAAAAGGCTATCTTTTGTCCAATCAATGTATTTAGCACCTTTGTCAAAGATAAGATAGCTTAGTATGTCTGGAGTTGTTTCTGGATCTTCAAATCTATTCCACTGATCCTTGGGTTTTTTGCCAGTACCACACTGTTTCTATTATGATAGCTTTATAGTATAGTTTCAGGTCAGGGATTGTGATGCCCCCTGTCTTGTCTTTGTTGCCCAGGATCACCCTTGCTATTCTAGGTCTCTTCTTGTTCCAGATGAATTTTAGGATTGTTTTCTCTAATTCTGTAAGATATGTTATTGATAATTTGATTGGGATTGCATTAAATCTGTATAAAAGTTTTGGAAGTATCGCCATTTTAACTATATTGATTCTTCCTACCCAAGAGCATGGGATAACTCTCCATCTTCTAATATTCTCCTCAATCTCCTTTTTTATAGTACTATAGTTTTCAGTATAGAGGTCTTTTACATCTTTCATTAGATTGATTCCTAAATATTTCATTTTTTAGATGCAATTGTAAAAGGTATTGTTTCCTTAATTTCTTCTCAGTGCAATTGTTATTCGTGTACAAAAATATTATTGATTTTTGGGTATTGACTTTGTAACCAGCTACATCGCTAAATCTACCTATTAAATCTAGAAGTGTCTTGATGGAGTTCTTAGGATCCTCTAGGTAGAGTATCATGTCATCTGCAAATAATACTAGCTTAACTTCTTCTTTTCCTATCTTTATTCCTTTTATTTCTTTCTCTTGTCCGATTGCTCTAGCTAAAATTTCCAGAGCTTGTTGAATAAGAGTGGAGAGAGTGGACATCCTAATCTTGTTCCTGATTTTAAAGTGAAAGCTTTCAGTTTTTGTCCATTTATTTATTTTTTTATTTTTTATTTTTTATTTTTTGTGGCACTGGGGATTGAACTCACAACCTCGCGCCTGCCAGGGCAGGCGCTTAAGGCACTGAGCCAAAAGCCCATCCCTGGTTTTTTTGAGGCAGAGTTGCACTATGTAGCTCAGGCCGGCCTTGTGCTCCCGTTGTAGCCCAAGCTGGCCTCGAACTCACAATGCTCCGCCTACCTCAGCCTCCCGAGTGCTGGGATTAAAGGCGTGCGCCACCACGCCCGGCTAGTTTTTGTCCATTTAGTATGATGTTAGCTATCTGTTTGTCATAGATAGCTTTTATCAGATTAAGAGAAAGACCATCTATTCCAATTTTTTATCATGAATAGGTGCTGGACTTTATCAAAAGCTTTTTCTGCCATCTACTGAAATAATCATATGACTTTTATCCTTGGCTCTGTTAATATGATGCATTACATTTATGGATTTACGTACGTTGAACCATCCTTGCATCCCTGGGATGAATCCCACTTGATCATGGTGTACAATCTTTTTGATGATTTGCTGCAGTCTATTTGCCAGTATCTCTCT
>RJWM01024755.1:0-30293 GCA_004363535.1 Dasyprocta punctata | reverse complement strand
TTAATTTGCATTTCTCAAATGACCATTGATGTTGAACATTTTTTCATATATTTATTTGCCATTTGTATTTCTTTCTCTGAGAAGTGTGTATTCATCTCAGATGCCCATTTTTGGATTGGGTCCTTGAATTTTAGGGGCCTGATTTCTTTTAATTCTTTATATGTTTTAGATAGAAGTCCTTTGTCTGATGGACAATTGGTTAAGATAGTTTCCCAGCTCGTGGGTTTTCTTTTCACTCTATTGGAGATTTCCTTTGACATGCAAAAACTTTTTAGTAGGATGAGATCCCAGGTGTTGATTCAGGGAAGTGTTTCCCGTGCAATCTGATTTTTGTTCATGAACTCTCTGCCTACTCCTATGTCATCAAGATTTTTACCTAGTCTGTCTTCTAGTAAGTTTAGTGTCTCTGCTTTAATATTCAGACCTTTGATCCATTTTGACTTTATTTTAGTGCATGGCGATAGGGATGGATCTAGTTTTAGTTTATGACATATAGAAAGCCAGGTTTCCAGCACCATTTGTTAAAGAGGCTATCTTCCTTCCAATGCACATGTTTGGCCCCTTTGTCAAAGATGAGGTGGCTGAGTGTGTTTGTAGTTGTGGCTGCATCTCCTAATCTATTCCATTGATCTTCAGGTCTGTTTTGATTCCAGTACCATGCTGATTTTATCACAGTAGCTTTGTAGTATAGTTTCAAGTTGGGAATTGTGATGCCTCCTGCCTTCCCTTTGTTGCCCAGAACTGCCTTTGCTATTCTAGGTCTTTTCTGGTTCCAGATAAATTTCAGGAATGCTTTCTCTAGCTCTGTGAAGTAGACAAGTGATATTTTGATTGGTATTGCATTAGAGCTGTATAATAATTTTGGGAGAATGGCCATTTTCACGATGTTTGTTCTTCCTATCCATGAACAGGGAATATCTTTCCATTTTCTGAAACCTTCTTCAATTTCCTTCTTTAGAGTAATGCAATTTTCACTGCATAGATCTTTTACTTCCTTTGTTAGATTGATTCCTAAGTATTTCATTTTTTTGGATGTTATAATGAAGGGTGTGATTTCCCTTATTTCTCTCTCAGTGACTTTGTTGTTTGTGTACAGGAATGCTATTGATTTTTGAGTGTTCACCTTGTATCCAGCTACATTACTGAATTTGGTTATTACTTCCACAAGTCTTCTAATGGATTTTTGGGGGTCTTCTATGTAGAGTATCATACTGTCTGCAAATAATGATAATTTCACTTCTTCCTTTCCTAGCCTTATTCCCTTTATTTCTATCTCCTGTCTAATTGTTCTGGCTAATATTTCCAGAACTATATTGAATAGGAGTGGTGATAATGGACATCCTTGTCTTGTTCCTGATTTTAGGTTGAAAGTTTTCAGTTTTTGTCCATTTAGTAAGATGTTGGCTGTTGGTTTAGGATATATGGCTTTTATCAGGTTGAGGTAGAGACCATGTATTCCAATTTTCTGTAGGGGTTTTATCATGAATGGGTGTTGGATTTTGTCAAAAGCTTTTTCTGCATCTATTGAGGTGATCATGTGGTTCTTGTCCTTGGCCCTGTTGATATGGTGTATTACATGTATTGATTTCCATATGTTGAACCAACCCTGCATTCCTGGGATGAATCCCACTTGATCATGGTGTATAATCTTTCTGATAACTTGCTGTATTCTATTTGCCAGTATTTTATTGAGGATTTGTGAATCTATGTTCATTAGGGAGATTGGTCTGTAATTTTCTTTTTTGCTTGTGTCTTTCTCTGGTTTTGGTATTAGGATAATACTTGTTTCCAGAAATGAGTTAGGGAGACTTACTTCCCTTTTGATTTCATTTAAGAGTTAGAGGAGTGTTGGCATTAAGTCTTCCCTAAATTTCTTGTAGAATTCAGCAGTGAATCTATCAGGGCCTGGGCTTTTCTTTGATGGTAGGGTCCTAATTACATTTTCAATTTCATTAGCTGAAATTGGGTTATTCAGCAGCTTTACGTCTTCTTGACTCAGCTTTGGTAATTCATAGGTTTCTAGGAATCTGACCATTTCTTCTGTGTTATTGAATCTCTGTGAGTAAAGGTTTTCAAAGTAGGTGTTGATGATCGTCTGTATTTCTGCAAGGTCTGTAATGATTTCACCCTTTTCACTTCTTATTGCATGAATCTCAGTTTTCTCTTTCCTCTTCTTGATAAGGTTGGCTAGAGGTTTATCAATTTTATTTACTCTTTCAAAGAATGAATTCTTTGATTCATTAATTCTTTGCATTGTTTTCTTAGTTTCAATTGCATTAATTTCTGCTCTAGTCTAAGTAATTTCCTCCCTTCCTTGGGCTTTGGACTTGACTTGTTCTAATTTTTCAAGAAGTTTGAGGTGCAGCATTAGGTTGTTTATGTGTGTTCTTTCCATTTTTCTTATATGAGAGTTTAGTGCTATAAATTTTCCTCTGAGGACTGCTTTCATTGTATCCTACAGAGTCCGGTAATTAGTATTTGCATTTTCATTCATTTTTAGATATTGTTTAATTTCTTCTTTAACTTCTTCTGTGACCCTTTGGTTATTTAGGAAAGTATTATTTAATTTCCATCAGGTTATTTAGTTATTGTATGTTTTTTGAGATTCATTTCCAATTTTACTGCGCTATGGTCAGATAATATGCATGGAATTATTTCAGGTCCTTTGCATTTACTTAAGCATGTTTTGTGGACTAATATAAGATCTATTTTAGAGAGTGACCCATGTGCAGCTGAGAAGAATGTTTATTCTGATGTTGATGGGTGGAATACTTGGTACACATCTACTAGGTCCATTTGTTCACAAGTTTGATTCAGTTCTGCTATTTCTTTGCTGATTTTTTGTTTGGTTGATCTGTCTCTCTATGACAGTGGGTGTTACAGTCCCCTGTTATAACTGTATTATTGTTTATTTGGTTTTTCATGTCAATTAAGAATTGTCTTACATAGTTGGGTGCTCCCATATTCGGTGCATATATATTTATGATTGTAATCTCTTCCTCTTGAAGTTTTCCCCTAACAAGTATGTAGTGATCTTCTTTATCTCTTTTGATAATTCTCAGTTTGAAGTTTGCATTGTCTGCAAACATAATAGCTACCCCTGCTTTTTTCTGGGTTCCTGTTGCATGGAGTATTGTTTTCCAGTCTTTGATTTTTAGTCTGTGAATTTCTTTTGAGTGAAATGTGTTTCTTGTACACAGCATATTTTTGTGTTTTGTTTCTTAACCCAATCTGCTAATCTGTTTCTTTTTATTGGTGAGTTGAGACAATTTACATTGATTGATATAACTGATATGTACTGGCTCATCCGTGTCATATCTTTCGGTTGTTGGTTTTCTACATTTTCTGTTTAAGTATTTGCCCTGCTTAGTGGCTTCTTTTGGCTGTTATTCTTAAGATTGTGGCTATCTTTTTCTCTTTCTAGAGTGTCTTTCAGTACTCTTTGTAGTGTTGATTTGGTGGCCATAAATTTCTTCAGTTGTTCTTTGTCATGAAAGTATCTTATTTCTCGATCGATTTTTAAGGATAGTTTTGCAGGTGCATCAATCTGGATTGAAAGTTGTTTTCTTTCAGGATTTGAAATACTTCACTCCAAGCTCTTCTTAACTTAAAGGTTTATGTTGAGAAGTCTGTCATGATTCTGATAGGCTTTCCTTCACAGGTGATCTGTTCCTTTTCTCTGACAGCTTTTAGTATTTTGCTCTTGTGCTGTATTTCTGATACCCTTATTATGATATGTCTGGCTGAACATTTATTTTGGTTATGGTTAATTGGGGTTCTGTATGACTCAGTTACCTGTATTTCAGATTCTCTTCCCATGTTTGGAAGGTTTTTTGCTATTATTTCTGTGAATAGTCTTCATAAGTCATTAGTGTTGACCCCTGCTTTTTCACTTATGCCTATTAATCTTATGCTATTTCTCTTGGCATCATCTTGCAGTTGTTGAATTGTTGTTTCTTGGTTCCTTACTATTTTTAGGAAATCTTTTCTTTCATGGCCATGATCTCCCATTCAGTCTTTAGGATCCGAGATTCTATCTTCAGCTTCATTCAAACAGTTTTTCAAACTTTCCATGGAGTTTTTCATTTCCTGCATTTCCCTTTGCATCTGTTTCATGCATTCTGTTTGTGTCTTATATTGTTCATTCAAAGTTTTGATCATTTTCTTAAGTTCTTCTATTTTTTTATCTCACTCTTTAGATACACACAACATTTGTTTAATAATGTTTCTTATTTCATTTTTTAACTGAGAGAATATTTCTGATTTGAATTTCTCTATAGCTTCATCAGGCTGTTTCTTTACTGCATTTTCTATCATTTCAGAAAGTTCAGTTATGTGACTCTCACTGTCTTCCATGTCAGTGTCTCTTGGATTTGTTCTCATTGGGCTGGGGGACTGAGACTGTCTCTTGGTCTTTTGTTTTGTCATTTTCTTCTAGAACCTATGTGGCTCTGTGTCCTGCAAGGCTGACTCGGCATTCCCCTGGTGGGTTGCTCTGATTCACAGGACTCAGTAGAGCTGGATCCTGTGTGCAGCAAGTGAGGGCAGCCTTCTGGGGTGTGTGGGTGGAGCCTCTGCCTTACTGGGTGAGGGCCAATTCCTCCCAGTCCCAGGGAGCTAGGCAGTGTACCCCAGAGTGTGGTGCCACCTGGACTCTAAGTCTGTCTGCAAGAAGTTCAGGGCTTCTGCTGTGCCAGGGCAAGCCTGGGTGAGTCCCAGGCCTACAGTGCTGGGGCCTTGCTCCTGGCTGAGTGGGGCCCATGAGCTCTAGGATGCAGTGCACAGGCCACTCCACTGAAGTATGGAGTTCGCGCATGCTGTGCACTCTGGTGGGGGGAGCCCAAGCTCTCCAAGACCCTGAAGCTATGCTGGTCAGTCCCTGATTAGCACCTCTGGCATCCTAGCCTGGGCTGGGCTGAGTACCTCTGTGTCCTGTGAGGCTGGCCGGGCGTTCCTCTGGCAGGTCGCACTGAGTCGTGGGACCCAGTAGAGCTGGATCCTGTGCACAGCAAGTGAGGGCAACCTCCCGGGTGTGTCTGATTTCTTATTTTCTTATGTATCACTTTTACTTCTTTCTTTTGTCTGGTTGTTCTGAATAATGTTTCAGTAGCATTTTGAATAGAAGAGGTAATAGTGGACATCCTTGTCTTGTTCCTGATTTTAGAGGAAATGCTTTTGGCTTTTCCTCATTTAATCTGATTTCGGTTGTTGGTTTGTCATATATAACTTTTATCTATTTCAGGTATGGTCCTTTCATATCTGATTCCCTCAGGATTTTATCATGGAAGGATAATGAATATTGTCAAAGGCTTTCAGCATCTATTATTATGATTATGTAGTTTTTCAAATTATTTTGTTTATGTGATGTAGTACATTTATTGATTTATATGTTGTCTTAGTTACCTTCCTTCTTGCCAAGACAAAATATAAGAAGCCAAAAATTAAAGAATGAAAAGTTTAATACAACTCACAGTTTGTAGAGGTTTCAGTACATAACCACCTAGCAACAAGGCAAGGAGCATGAAAGAGGGGCAGCAGAGGAGAAACAGTCCATGCTAGAGAAGACAGGAGGCAGCAAGCAGCAAACAGCAAGCCTCTCTTTCACTTTTTTCCCTTCCAGATTACAAGTCTTTGGAGTGGTTCTATCCCAGGAGGGGATTCCATTATCCACAACCAGAACTATGCTAAGGCAATTTAGTTATCACACTCCCTTAATCCAAGTGTCTCACATCCTAAACCAGCCACTACCTAAAAGGCCTCTAATGAGTGAATGAGACATTGTGCGGTGGGCATCTAGATACAAGAAGCAACACTCCACCACAGGTACCCAAAGGCTCATGTGAATCCCTTAATGCAAAAGGCATTTAGTCCATCTATAAGAGTTGCCAAATTTTTAACTGATTCAGCATTGTTGAGAAGATAGCATTGATACTAATGATACGGCTGCCTAACATAAGAAACATACAAGCATCAACACAGAAAAAAAATTTTAAAAAATACAAAATGACAAGACAGAGCAAAATCCTACCCTAGATCTCCAACCCAGCAAGGATGAATCCAAGTGACAATGAGATAGAGGAGATGAGAAGCTACTAACTTAAATTTTTGAAATGACAATGACAAAAGTAAAAAATAAAATAAAATAAATGGGGTTATAGAGAAACTCAGATCAGAAATAAACTATCAGATAGAAAAAAATAATCACCATAATGAAGGACTTGGTCAGTGAATGAAAAGTCTATGTCTATAGATTTTTAAAATGTAGGCAATTAGGAAAATGCTGGAAACCATGAATGCCCAACTTGGAAAAGGAATAGAATCCATGAAACACATCCAAACAGATATCCAAGAGATTAAAAATTTCATTTGAAATATTGGAAAATCAAAAGAACAAAAGTAAAGACAAAATATCAATTCTAGAAGACAGAAGTGTGTCTACTGATGATGAACAAAAAGACCTTTAAAATGTACTAAGAGTTGAAAAATTAATCCAACAACTAAAATGCAGCAAAAAGCAGTATGTATTTGATTGGACTCAACAAAAAACAGCAGCCAGCATAAAAGACCTAAAAAGCATGTTCACAGAAGTAATGGCAGAAAACAACCTAAGCATAGAAAAAGAAATTGACTTAAAGATAAGTGAGGTATATAAAACTCCATTTAGTCGTGTCCCAAATCAATCTGCACAAAGGCATATAATAACCAAGGTTTCAGAAATTCAGCATAAAAACATAATATTAAAAGTTGACAGAAAAGGGCTAGCTACATAGTCCAGAGGCTCTAAACTCCACCCCAGCCAGATGCAAGGCCCTGGTTCCACACTCTGGGAGTGCACACTGGCTCGCTGCATGGGTCCTGGAGGTTCTGAACTCCACCCAGTCATGCACAATGTCCTGGCAACCAACTCCAGGGATGTGTTCCTGCTAGCTGAACCGAAGATTAGAGCTCTTCCCAGTCCAGCATCCCAGCACAGTTGATCAGGGGAATGCCCAGCCAGCTACATAGGTCACAGATGTACCAAGCCCTGCCCAGCCCAGAGTCCCAGAGCTGTCCATCATGGGGTGACCAGCCTGGCAGATGGGTCCCAAAGATTTTGAGCTCTGCCCATCACAGTGTAAGGCTCCAGTGCCATGGTTCAGGGGTGCATCATGACTAGCCACATGGATATTGGTGGATCAAAAATGTGCCCAGCACAGCACTCCAGTGCAATCCATCAGGAAGGAGCTTGGACAGCTGCACAAGTCCCAGAGGAAAATGACAAAATGAAAGAGCAAAATGCTGTCTCAGTCCTCCAGCCCACCAAAAACAAACCCAGTAGACATTGAAATGGAAGGCACTGGAAATAGCACAACTGAACTTTCTGAAATGATAGTAACTGAAATAAAGAAATAACTCCATGAATTTGTAGAGAAAATGAGATCAGAAATAATCTGCCAGGTAAAAAAAGAAATGACAATAAGTATGAAAGAAATGTTGTGTGTATCTAAAGAAGATCTAGATGAAAAAATAGAGGAACATAAAAAAATGATGTAAACCTTGATTGAACAATATGACACAGAATTAGAATGCATGAAACAGATACAAAGGGATATTCAAGAAATTAAAAATTCCACTGAAAACTGGAGAAACTGCTTGAATGAAGCTGAAGAGGGACTCTCAGCCCTTGAAGACAGGATGGAAGCTTATGATCATGAAAGAAAAGATCTATTAAAAATAACAAGGAACCAGAAAACAATGATTCAGCTGAAAGATGATGGAAAGAGAAACAATATAGTAATGATAGGTGTAAATGAAAAAGCAGGGGTCAACACAAATGAGACAAGAAGACTATGTACAGAAATGATAGAAAAAATTTTCCAAACATAGGAAAAGAATCTGATATAAGTGAGGTATATAGAATAAAAATTAGCCACAACCAAAATAAATCTTCACCCAGACATATGATAATTAGGATCTCAGAAATTCACCACAAGAACAGAATACTAAAAGATGTCAGAGAAAAGAAGCAGATCTCCTACCAAGGAAAGCCTATCAGAATCATGACAGACTTCTCAGCACAAACTTTCAAGTGAAGTAGAGCTTGAAGCGAAGCATTTCAAGTCCTGAAGGAAACAACTACCAACCCAGATTGATGTACCATACAAAACTATCTTTGAAAACTGATGGAGAAATAAGATACTTCATTGACAAAGAACAACTGAAGAAATTCATGATCACCGAACCAACACTATGAAGATACTCTAGAAGATACTCTAGAAAGTTATAAAGATAACCACAATTCCAAGAACAACAGCAGAAGGAAACCACTAAGCAGGGCGAACAATTAAACAGAAAAAGTACAAAACTAAAAACAGAAAGGTAACATGACAGGAATGAGTCAGTACATATAAATTATATCCATCAATGTAAATGGTCTCAACTCACCAATAAAAAGAAACAGACTGGAAGAGTGGGTTAAGAAACAAAATCCAATAATATGCTATGTACAAGAAAGACATTTAACTCAGAAGGAAATTCATAGACTAAAAGTCAAAGGATGAAAAACAATATTCCATGCAACAAGAACCCAGAAAAAAGTAGGGTAGTTATTCTGCTTGCAGACAATGTGCACTTCACACCAGCAGTGATAAAAAGAGACTAGGTGACTACATACTTGTTAGGGGAAAACTTAAAGAGGAAGAGATTACAATCAAATATATGTGCACCAAATATCGGAGCACCCAACTATGTAAGACAAATCTTAATAGACATGAAAAACCAAATAAACAATAATATGGCTATAACAGGGGACCTAAATGTCACACTGTCACAGAGAGTGAGATCAACCAAACAAAAAATCAGCAAAGAAATAACAGAACTGAGTCAAACTTGTGAACAAATGGACCGAGTAGATGTGTACCGAGTGCTCCACCCATCAACATCAGAATACACATTCTTCTTGGCTGCACATGGGTCATTCTCTAAAATAGATCATATACTAGCCCACAGAACATGTTTAAGTAAATGCAAAGGAACTGAAAAAATCCCATGCATATTATCTGACCATAGTGTAATAAAAATTGGAAATTAATGACAAAAAACCCCACACAAACCCACAAACTCATGGAAATTGAATAACACTCCCCTTAAACAATGAATGGGTCACAGAAGAAATTAAACAATATCTATGATCAAACAAAAACACAAATACAACTTACCAGGACATTTGGGACACAATGAAAGTGGTCATCAGCACTGAACTCCAACATCAGGAAAATGGAACAAACATAAATAAATGACCTATTGCTGCACCTCAAACTTCTAGAAAAAGAAGAGCAAGTCAAGCGCAAAGCCCAAAGAAGGGAGGAATCAATGCAATTGAAATGAAGAAAACAATACAAAGAATTAGTGAATTGAAGAATTGGCTCTTTGAAAGAATAAATAAAATTGATAAACCCTTAGCCAACCTTATCAAAAAGAGGAAAGAAAAAGCTCAAATCTACCCAGTAAGAAATGAAAAGGGTGAAATCACTACAAATCCTGTGCAAATACAGAAGATCATCAATACCTACTTCAAAAACCTTTACTCTCATAGCCTCCATAACACAGAAGAAATGGACAGATTCCTAAAAACATATAAACTACCAAGCTGGATCAAGAAGATGTAAAATTGCTGAATAAACCAATTTCAGTTAATGAAATTGAAAATGCAATTAGAACCTTACCAACAAAGAAAAGCCCAAGCCTAGATGGATTCACTGCTAAATTCTACAAGAAATTTAGGAACGACTTAATGCCAACACTTCTCAAACTCTTCAATGAAATTGGAAGGTAAGGAACTCTTCCTAATTCATTCCTGGGAGCAAGTATCACCCTAATATGAAAACTAGGAAAAGACTTAACCAAAAAAAAAAAAAAAAGACAATTATATGCCAGTCTCCCTAATGAACATAGATGCAAAAATCCTCAATAAAATCCTGGCAAATAGAATGCAACAAATCATCAAAAAGTTATACCCCACGATCAAGTGTGATTCATCTGAGGAATGCAGGGGTGGATCAACATATACAAATCAATAAACATATTACAACATATCAGCAGAACCAAAGACAAGAATCACATGATCATCTCAATAGATTCAGAAAAAGCTTTTGACAAAATGCAGTACTCATTCAAGATAAAAATTCTATGGAAAATTGAAATAGATGGTCTTTACCTCAATCTGATAAAAGCCATCTATGACAGACCAACAGCTAACATCTTACTAAATGGGCAAAAACTTATAGCTTTCAACAGAAAGTCAGGAACAAGATAAGGATGTATATTATCATCACTTCTATTCAATATCATTCTGGAATAAGCCAGATCAATTAGATCAGAGACAGAAATAAAAAAATAAAGATAGGAAAGGAAGAATTCAAATGATCATTATTTGTAGATCACGTGATAGTCTGCATAGAAGACCCCTGAAACTCCATTGAGAGACGTCTAGATGCAATAATCAAATTCAGTAATGTAGCTGGATACAAAGGCAACATTCAAAAATCAATAACATTCCTGTACACAAACAGCAAACTCACTGGGAGAGAAATAAGGGAAACCAAACTCTTCAGTATAGCGTTCAAAATAATGAAATACTTAGGAATCCATCTAATAAAGGAAGTAAAAGATCTATACATTGAAAGTTACATTACTCTGAAAGACGAAACCAAAGAGGATTTCACAAAATGGAGACATTACTTATTCATGGATAGGAAAAGCAAACATTGTGAAAATGGCCATTCTCTCAAAATTGTTAGGCAGATTTAATGCAATTCCAATCAAACTACCATTTGCATACCTTACAGATCTGGAGAAGTCATTCCTAAAAATCATCTGGAACCAAAAGAGACCTAGAATAACAAAGGCAATTCTGGGCCACAATGGCAAGGCAGAAGGCATCACAATACCGGACTTGATGCTACAAACCTACTGCGACAAAATCAGCATGATAATGGCATAAAAACAGACTTGAAAATCAAAGGAATAGATCAGAAGATACAGCCACAACTACAAACACACTCAGCCCCCTCACATTCAACAAAGGGGCCAAACATGTTTACTGGAAGAAAGCCTCTTTAACAAGTGTGGCTGGGAAAACTTGCTTTCCATATGTGAAAAACTAAAACTAGACCCATGTCTATCACCATGCACTAAAGTTGAAATGAATCAAAGATTCAAACATTAGAACAGAAATACTAAATCTGCTGGAAGGCAAAGTAGGTAGAAATCTTGAAGACGTAGCAGTAGGTAGAGAGTTAATGAACAAAAATCAAACTCCATGGGAAGTACTTCCCAGAATCAACAACTGGAATCTCATCCTTTTAAAAAGTTTTTGCACATCAAAAGAAATCTCCAACATAGTGAAAAGAAAACCCATGAACTGGGAAAATACCTTAGCCAACTGTCCATCTGACAAAAAACTTCTATGTGGAACATAAAAAGAATTAAAAATGAATCAAACCCGCAAAATTCAAAGACCCAATCCAAAAATGGGCATCTAAGATGACTACACACTTCTCAGCTGAAGAAATACAAATGGCAAATAAATATGTGAAAAAATGTGCAGCATCATTGGTCATTTGAAAAGTACAAATTAAAACAACACTGAGATTCCATCTCAGTGTAGAAAGAATTGCCAAGATCAAGAAATCAACCAATAACAAATGCTGGAGGGGCTGCCGGGAAAAAAGAAACCCTTCTCCACTGCTGTTGTTACTTAAGAATCAATCTAATAGCTGATGCAACCACTGTGGAAGTCAGTGTGGAGATTCCTCAAGAAGCTAGGAGTAGAGATCCCATTCAATCCAGCTATCTCACTTCTGGGCATTTTCCCAGAAGAATTGAAAACATCATACCACAGTGATATCTGTGCACCCATGTTTATAGCAACCCAATTTGTAATAGCCAGATCTTGGAAACAACCCAAGTGCCAATCAATCAAAGACTGGATAAAAAGGATGTGGTATTTTTATACAATGGAATACTACTCAGCTATAAAGATTGCATCGAGGCTTTCATATGAAAATGGACATGACTTGAGACCATACTCATAAGTGAAATAAATCAAACTCACGTGTAAATACTGTATTGTATGCCTACTGTAAGAAACTGAAAGAGCAAACACAATCCAAAATCTACAATAAATATTGTGCAAGGGTAAGAAACTGCTCAAAGAGGAAAAGTATTAGGGATAGGGGAAAGGATGAAAGAAGGAAGGGAAAAGGAAAAAGGCATAAATTTGTATGCATACACATAAGATAGTTAAAATGACTATACTACTACTTGTAATAGTTCTTGGAAAAAAACTGTTAATACTCATATGATTAGATCAATTTTATCTGGTAATCTAAGCAACCCTTTTAAAGGTAACAATATGCAATATTACAGCCATTGTTAAAATCCTATCATCTTGTTTTAAAAACCTATGCTCATTGTTTTGAGATTGTTGTTGTTGTTTGTTTGTCTCTTTTGCTTTTTTTTCTTTTCTGTCTTTTTTCTCTTAAATAAATACATAAATGAATAAATATATAAATAAACGTTGCCAGAGGAAAAAATACCTATATAGGAAAAGCCATCAGAATAACAGAAGAATTCTTAACAGTAAATCTTAAGTCAAGAAGCGGTTGGGGCAAAGCATTTCATGTCCTGAATGAAAATGACTTCTGCCACAGATTGACATGCCCTGCAAAAATACCTTGAGAATCAATGAGATATAAGATACTTCTTTGAAAAACAACAAGTAAAGAAAGTCATGACCAGCAAACCAAATGTACAAAGTTTTCTGAATGATAATCTAGAAATAGAGAAAAAGCTACAATTCTGAGAACACTAATAGAAAGAACACACAAGGCAGTGCAACCAATTAAACAGAGAAAGACATGGAAACAATCATAGGGAAAAAAGCTGGCAAGTAAAAGCCAACATATATCAGTTGAAACTGTCAACATAAATGGTCTAAATTGACCACTCAAAACAAGCAAATTCACAGAATGGATCAAGAAACAATATCCAATAATACAATATTTTCAAGAATTCTTTATTTTGTCAAAAACAAGTTCATAGACTGAAAACAATACTCCATGGGACAGGAACCTAGAAAAAAACAAGGTGAGCTATTCTATTTGCAGATAATATGAACTTTAAACTGAGACGGATGAACAGAGATTAAGAAAAAAGGTCACTACATTCTTGTTAAGGAAAAACTCCAAGAAGAAGAGATAACAATCCCAAATATATATGCACCCAAATACTGGTGCACACAGTAATTTTTTTAATGGTTACCATAATGCCTCTTGTTGTCTTCAAAATAGCTGCAGATACCTTCAGACACAGTAAAAAT
This sequence comes from Dasyprocta punctata, assembly GCA_004363535.1. NCBI lineage: Eukaryota > Metazoa > Chordata > Mammalia > Rodentia > Dasyproctidae > Dasyprocta > Dasyprocta punctata. The sequence continues at coordinate 16,933 of RJWM01024755.1, read as the reverse complement.
CAAACAAAACAGAACAGAATTGAACCAATAAAAACAAGACAATGAATGTGAAAAAGGACTTCAAAACAAGACAATAGTAATTCTAAAATGGCTACCATAATATATCTTGCTATCTTTGAAATAGCTGGCCATGCCATCAGATATAACAAAATCAATCAAAACAAAGCAGAAAACCCAACCCAACAAAACAATGAAAATGATGCAGGACTTCTAAACAAGATAATAGGGAATTAACAATGGCTACCACCTGCAGAAAGTGATCCCCCATACATACCACACTGCGTACTGTTATCCTCTGAATAAATGATCAGACCACTGGCTCTAGACCTGCAGTCAGTTCGATTCTGTTCTGTTTCGTTTGATTTTTACTGTGTCTGAAGGTATCCGCAGCTATTTTGAAGACAACAAGAGGCATTATGGTAACCATTAAAACCAAACACCACAAGCATCAAGTTGCATTTCACAATAGCTATCATCACAACCTGTGTTTCTCTGGGTCAGCTGTTTGCTGTGGTTGGTGGGGCTCTTCTTTTTCCCAGCCCATGAGCCAGAAGGGGCTGGGGTCTGGCTGTCCCCCAGTCCATGTATGGTGCTGATTCACAGGGAGGGCTTACTTCTTGGTGATTGCTTGTTCTCTTCCCCCACAGTCTGAGAATGGCACTGACTCACAAGAAAAGGATTGGGTCTGGCTGTCAACCTGGCACCAGTGGCCCATGCATGGTGCTGGTTTGCAGGGAGGACTTGCTTCTTGGTGAATTCTTGTACTCTTCCCCCACAGTCCATGAATGGCACTGACTCATGGGAAAAAGCTGGGGTCTGGCTGTCCCCCAGGCAGTGGCTGCTGGCACGTGGTGCTGGTTTACAGGGAGAGCTTGCTTCTTGGTGAATTCTTGTTCTCTTCCCCCACAGTGCATGAATGGCACTGACTCATGGGAAAATGCTGGGGTCTGGCTGTCCCCCCAGTACCAGTGGCCCATGCATGGTGCTGGTTCACAGGGAGGGCTTGTTTCTTCACACCCAGTATTTTTAATGAACACAAAAAATCAAGTAAGTACCCAAAGTACTGTACAGGATGAACTTAGTACTCCACCATCACAAGTAGATGGATCAACAAGATACAAAAAATCAACAAAGAAATATCAGAACTGAACAAAACTTTTGAACAAATGGACTTAGTAGGTATCTACAGAGTGTTCTTCCCAACAACATCAGAACACACTTTGTTCTCAGGTGCAGGTGCATGTGGGATGTTTTCCAAAAACAGATCCCATTATAGACCATAGAGCATACTTAAATCAATGCAAAGGAATTGAAAATTATCCCATGAACATTATTAGACCATAGTGCAATGAAATTGGAAACCTATAGCAAAAGAAACCACAAAGTCTTCATAAATACATGAAAATTAAATAACACCTTCATGAACAACAAGTAGGTCACAGATGAAATTAAAGAAGAAACTAAACAATATCTACTATTAAATGGAAATGCTGATACAATGCATAGGAACTTACTGGATGCAATGAAAGCAGTCTTAAGAGGAAATATTACCAGTAAATTCTCACCTCAGGAAAACAGAACAAGTTGAAATGAACAACCTAATGTTAAGCCTCAAACATTTGGTAAAAGAAGTCAAACCAGAGCTTGCATGCGGGAAGAAATTATAAACTTCAGGGTGTAAATTAATGCATTGAGACTAAGAAAACAATACAAAGAACCAAGGAAGATATAATCTAAATAATTCTGTTATGTTTTGTTGGATTTTACTATCTTTAAAATAAAAAATCTTAAAAAAAAGAGACTGAGCCCTCTCAAATAAATAAACTAAAATTAAACTTCGATTTTCTAGTAAAAGAAGAGTAGGATAAAACCAAACCACATACAAGGGAGGAAATCATAAAGATCAGAGCAAAATTAATACAACTCAGAATAAGAAAACAACACAAAGAATCAGTGAATCAAATAGTTGGTTCTTTGAAAGTTTTAATGAAGTAGACACATCCTTAGCCAACCTTATCAAAAAAGGAAAGAAAAGGCACAAATCAATGCAACTGTAAATGAAAAACAAGAAATCACAATGGATACTGCAGAAATTCAGAAGATCATCAATACCTACTTTGAAAACCTGCACCCTAGAAAGATGCAAAATACAGAAGAAATGGACATATTCCTCAATACACATGAATTACTAAAGCTAAATCAAGAAGAAATAAATTTTCTAAATAAGCTAATAATGCTCAATGAAATTGAAGAAGTAATTTAAAAACTACCAACAAAGAAAATCCCACCTCCTGACAGATTCACTGCTAAATTCTGTAAGACATTTATACATCTAATGTCACTACTTCTCAAACTCTTTAATGAGACTGAAAAGGAAGCAATGTGCAGAAATTCATTCCTGGAAGCAAGCATTACTCTGATGCCAAAAGCAGAGAAGGATCCTCACAAAAAGGGAACTATATACCAATCTCCTGAATGAACATAGATGCAAAAATCTATACTGGCAAATGTAATGCAACAAATAAAGAAGAACGTATATCAAGACCAAGTAAGAGTCATCCCAGGGATGCAGGAATGGTTTAACATATGCAATTGAATACATGTAACACACCACATTAATGGAATAAGGGAGAAAAACCACATAATCATCTTAATAGTTGCAGAAAAAGTATTTGACAAAGGCCAATCCCCATTTATGATAAAATCTTGCAGAAAACTGAAACAGAAGTTCTTTATTTCAATCTGATAAAGCCATCTATGACAAACCAACAGCCAGCATCATACTAAATGATCAAAAACCAAAAGCTTTCTCTCTAAAATCAGGAACAAGAGAAAAATGCCCACTATTACCACTTCTGTTTAATATAGGTCTGGAAACATTAGGCAGAGCAATTATAAAATTTAAATAAATAAAAAGAATCAGAATATGAAAGAAAGAAGTTAAATTATCATGATTTTCGGATGACAGGATACTCTACATAGAAGACCCAAAAACCTCCACCAAAAGACTACTAGATTTAATAATCAAATTCAATAGCATAGCAGGATACAATATATGAAGAACTCAAAAAATTATACCTCCCAAATTTAAAGACTCAATCCAAAAATGTGTATCTGAAATAGACACTTGTCTGATGAAGAAGTACAAACAGCAAATAAATATATGCAAAAATGTTCAACATCACTAGTTACTCAAGAAATTCAGCTTAAAACAACACTGGTATTCTATCTTGCTCCAGAAAGAATGACTATCATCAAGAAGTCAACCATTAACAAACGCTGGCATAGTTGTTGGGAAAAGGAACCCTTCTCCTTGGCATGGAGTGTATTTGGTGTAACCAATATGGCATGCATTACAGACTTTCCTCAAAAACCTAAACTAGGGGTTCCATTTGATGCAGCAATACTCCTTTTGGTATTTTCCCCAAACATTTAAAAACAGTGATATATGCACATCCATGTATATAGCAGCACTATCTGCAATAACTAAATCTTAAAAACAGCCCCGATGCCCATCATTGGGTGAACGAATAAAGAAAATGTGTTTTTTATATACAATGGAATAGTACTCTGCAATAAAGAAGGATGAATTGGAGACATTTTTAGGTAAATGGATACTCCTTAAGGCCGTACTTTTGAGTGAAATGAATCAAACACACATGTTTAAATATCACATTGTTTCTCTTGTGTGAGAAACAGAAAGTGGAAATAAGGAGCAATATTAATGATAGATATTGGGAAGTAGGAAGAAAATATTCAAATGAAAAGAAAAAAGGGAGGAGGAAAGGAAGGAAGAGGAAAGTAAAAAATAGAATAGAAAGAAAAAATAGAAACAAAGTTTTTGAAAAGAAGGAAGGAAAGAAGCTTTGAAGGGAGGGATGTTAAGTGGAGAAAAACAGAGATAAGAATCAAGATATATTATGTACAGGTATAAATTCTCTATGATGAATGTGCTCATTTTGTATATCAAAAATGTACCAATGAATTCAATTTTTTTTAAAAAAGTTTGGCTTATAGTATTCCAGGGCTGCTTTTTCAGCTGGCATCTCCAAACCTATCCAAACTCTTCCCATAGATGGTTCCAAGCCTTCCAAACCACATGGTCACATAGAGTCACAGCAATGTCCCCACTTTTCTGTTACCATAATCTGTCTTAGTTACTTTTCACAAAATACCTGACATGCAAAGTTAAAGGAGAATTTATTTCAGCTCACAATTTGAAGAGGTCTCAATACGTAATCAACTCATGTAAATCAGGTTTGCATGAAAGTTGGCCACCAGAGGAGAAACAGTCCATGACAGGGAAGATAGGTGGCAGTGAACAGCAAGCCACAAGCCTATCTTTCACTTTATCTCATCCTGGCTACAAGCCTTTTGGGTGGCACCGCCTACCCCTCTAGAAGCATTTTAAGTGTAAAGGAAATTTTAAAACACATTACTAATACTAGTATGTTTCTAACACTATTCAAGGATGAGACTGGAAAATACAGCCTGTTTCCATAATGAGAAAGCTACAAAATTTAAAGAGCTTTGACATTCCAGGTGCCAGGTGCAAGGCAAGTGTCACTCAGCCAGACAGTGATGTTTTGTTTACTTGAGTTGTTATTTCAAGAACAACTCTGCCCAGTCTCAGACAGTGACTGATTCTTCCTGCGTTATATGATAGTAACCACACTAAGTTTATGTAGAGTAAATCCTGTCTAGCATTATATGATAAGACATGTGTAACCAACTGTAGAGTACCATGTCATTTGACTTTTTTGTTAGAAATTACTCTATTCCAAGACAGGGATGATGATATGGAACTGAGATTTCCATCAGCCTGCTAATGTAGTAAAGCCATATGCCTTTCAAAGTTCCTCTGGTGCCATGTCTTCCATCTGGTCTGGTCCTAAATCCCGCAGCATCTCCAGGCTGGGCTTTTCATTATCCACACCTAGAACCATGCTAAAGCAATTTAGTTATCACATACCCTTCTTTTCAGTATCATATTACCTAACCCAGCCACCTGTGATAATGCCACCTATCCGTACAAGCACATGAGGCTTTAGGGATACTGTCAGATACGAGCTATCACATGTATGTTGAATCATCCTTGCATCTGTTGGATGAAACATACTTGATCATAATGAATGATCTTTTTGATGATGTGCTACCTTTATTAAATAATATTCCATTGAGGATTTTTGCATCTCTATTCATTAAACATAATAGCCTATAATTTTCTTTTTTTTTTTAAAAAAAAAAAGCATGGCAGAAAAAAGGATAGAAATGATACAGAATTTCCAAAAATAGTAGGAAATTAACACTAGTTAATATATTGCATATTGTTATCTTAGAAGTAGTTGTTCAGGTTACTATATTGTTTGATTGTCTGTGCCTAGATCTTGTAATACAAATTTCTTTTGTAGTTTGGTCTTTATCCAGTTGTGGAATCAGGCTGGCACTGCCTTTCATAAAGGACATTGGGAGCTTTCTATATATTTCAATTTCTTTGAGGAAGAATTTTTTTAATGCGGTTACTAATTATCTTCTTGATTTTGACAGTGTCTGTTGTGATTTCGCCTCTTTCATTTCTAATACCATTGAAGTCAGTCTTTTCTCTCTTTCTTTTGGTTAGTCTGGTGAAGGGCTTATGTATCTCATTTAGTCTTTTGAAGAACCACCTCTTTGATTTGGTGATTTTTTTTTGTATTGTTTTTCAAGTCTGTATCAATTTGCACTCTAATCTTTATAATTTCCCTCCTTAGTTTTGGTTTGGGTTTGAATAGTTGTTGTTTCTCAATTATCTTAGAATTTCTTGTAAAATTACTTATTTGAACTTGCTCTGTTTACTTAATGTGAGCATTGATCGTGAAGAACGTTCCTGTTTTCATAGTCTACCAGAAGTTTTGCTGAGTTATACAGGCATTGTCATTAATTTCCAGAAGTTTTCTGCTTTCTTCATTTTCTTCTGTACCCCATTGGTTGTTTAGAAGTGTGTTGCTGATTTTCCAGGAGCTTCTACATTTTCTGTAATTTGTTTTATTGTTGATTTCTATTTTCATTGCATAATAATCTGATCATACACATGAAATAATTTCTATTTTTTGTGTTTACTTATGCAGAATTTGTGGACTGGTATGTGATCTATGTTGGAATAAACTATTGTGTGCTGCAGAAAAGAATATAAACTCTGTTGTAGTGGGGTGGAATACACTATAGATATCTATTAAGTTCATATGTTCAAGGATATGTTTCAGCTCTGATATTTCTTATTGATATTTTTGTTTACTTTGTCTCTTTGTGAAAGTGGGGTGTTAAGATCCCCCACTATTATTGTATTGGTATTTATTTGATTTTCATGTTCAGCAGTATTGATGTAAGGAAGATAAGTGCTCCACTCTCTGGGGCATAAATATTTGTCAATACTATCATTTCTTGTTTAATTATTCCCTTGTGTAGAATGTAGTGACTTTCTTTGCCTCTTCAAATCAGGGTCAGTTTGAAATGTATCCTGTCTGAGACTAAAATTGCTGTATTTGTTTGTCTTGGGGGTGCTAGTGAATGAAATATTGTGTTCAGTCCTTTGAATTTTAGTTGGTGAGTGTATTTTGGGGCTAGATGATTTTGTTGAATACAACAGACTGATGAATTCTGTGTTTTTGAACCAGCCCACCAATCTGTGTCTTTTAAATGGGGAATCGAGGTCATTAATATTGAGAGATATTAATTACTGAGATATGTCAATTATTCACTATCATTGCATTCTTCCTCTGTTGGTAAAACTTTGTTTTTCTTCTCCTTTTTTTGTTGTTTATTCATTGATGTTACTGGGTGCTTCCTTTTGATCTGGGTTTTTAGCTTCATTAGTTTTATTGCTTTTTTCTAGGATATTGTTGATTGCAGTGCTAGTTTCATACTCACGAATCACCTAAACTGATCTATTTCATGAAATGTCCTATTTGAAAGAAAGGCTTTCTGGATAGGTTAGTCTAGATTGGAAGTTATTTGCTGTCAGAGCTTTAAATACATGACTCTATGCTCTTTTGGCCTATAAAGTTTGTGTTGAGTAGTGTGTTGTAATTCTAATGGATGTAATTTTATGAGTGATTTTTTTGTTTTTCTCTGACTGCTTTTAAAATTCTGGGTTTTCTGTTGGATATATAGCAGTTTATTTATTTATTTATTTATTTATTTATTTTTATTTTATTTTTTGTGGCACCGGGGATAAAACTCACAACATCGCACCTACCAGGCAGGCATTTAAACTGCTGAGCCAAACTCCCAGCCATAGTTTTTTGAGACAGGGTCACACTATGTAATTCAGGCGGACCATGCTCTCAGGTTGTAGCCCAAGGTGGCCTCGAACGCACAACGCTCCACCTACCTCAGCCTTCCAAGCATATAGCAATTTATTAAGGATATCTCCTGGTGAGTCTTTTTCTTCATCAAAGTTATTTGGTGTTCAGTAAGCACCAAATATGTTAAACTTTTTCCTCACACTTGAGAAGTTTTCTGTAAGTGTATTAGTAATTCAATGTGTGTTGTTTTCTAAATTTTCTCTGACTCCAATTAGCCTTAGGTTGGTCTTGCTAGTGTCATCTAGTAGCTGCTGAATGGTCTTTTCTTGTTCGTTTATTTTTTCATGGCTTCTTTGAATACTTCTTGATAATTTACCATTTTATTCTTAAGTTCTGACACTGTCTTCACGTTGGTCATTTTTGCAAAGTATAAATTTTATAGTTTTTAATTTCAGGTATTTGTGCCTGGCATCTTTTTCAGAATTCTATATGCTTATTGAATATGTCATTCTTTTTTTGAACTGTTTTGGTCAGGTCGTCCATTTTACTAACTTCTCTCGAATTCACTGGGAGCATATTGATTGATAATACTGTGATTTTTTAAAATTTATTTCCACTTTGAGCTCATGTAGATTCTTCACTCATGCTAAAAAATTTTTGTAAGTTTTGCTACCTGTCATTTGATTTCCTTTCCATTTGCTTCCCCATGCTCTGTCTTTCAAGAATTGGGAGAACTTGGGGAGTCTTCTGTTGCCTTGCTTCTCCATGATCCTGTGTGTATGTATATCTGTTTATTGATTATGATTCCTTGGAACTCCAGTTATTGGCACAGAGAGAAAACTAGTTACTATTTACAATTATGGTATTTTAGCTATAGCAGCAAATTCAGTGGTATCAATGGCACCAAATAACAACTGAGTATCACCAAATTCTAGAAGCCACACTTGATATACCTTAACCAGAAATAAGAAGGCTATGATTGTAGTGCAAACAAACCACCTGTACATTAGCCTATAATACTTCAGACCACTAGATTCTGCTGAATGTAGGCAGCCAAGCCAGAGATCAAAGGTACCACTAGACTACCTTCTTCATGATCACTCCTTGTGATATCACCCTCCAACCCTGGCCTCCCTCAACAGAATACAGGCCCTATGAACTTCCTGGTCTGATCCAGGTCTACAAAGAGATCTCAGGAGATACCTAGTTACCTCTAACCCTTTCCAAGCCTACAACTCAATGATTCTTTGACCCAGTCTCTGTGATAGAGTAACACTTCAGTCCCAAATGAAAACTCTCCTCCTTGGTGTTGGTCCTGTCATTCAGTTGAGTGAGTTGATTATCACCTGTGATGTCCTATGCTGAGGAACCTGCAAGAGTAGACCTTAGTGTGGAATTTTCTGATAAGTCTCAAGATTCTTACCTGGGCTGGGTGTCTGGTATGGACCCAGAGACATAGTGTGGGGCCCCGCCATGTGGCCAGGGGCTAGAGTGGTCTTCTGACAGGTCACAGGTAGGCTTCTGTAGGGCCAAGAGTATCACTGCAAAGGAGAAGAACAGTCATTTGGGGAGTCTCGGGTAGGCTTCCTTCTGGGCTAGTCATATGGTGTGGGCACCAACTTGGGGCCAGGGGGCAGGGAATCATCCAGGATGCTCTGATTTCCTCCCTAATTTGGTCATATAGCACAGGGCCCAACATGTGGCCAGGGTGGCAGGACAGTTCTTTCCCTTTTTATTAGCATCTGCATTCTCTTTAGCAGTTCTTATAGATCCCTATTACTGACTGTTAAGATGATGTATATAGCACCTATAACTACTATGATAAAGAAACTCAGTTTTAATTCTTAAAACGTGAGAAACATTGTCGCATACAGATTTTTGTTACAATTGTCAACTTAATTGCCTAATGATATATTTATGAAAGTGAAAGTGCTAGACCCAAGGTTATGGACTTCTTATGTTCAATGAAAATTACCATAAAATTATTCATACTACATAGTACTTTCTTGTTTTTTAAAATTTTAGTTTATTAGTACATATGTATAGTATATTTACATTCTGTATTGTACACACATGACATCTCTATATTCTATTTTTCATCTCCTTTCCCTTCCTTCATTCCCCCTTCCACTCATCTATTGAACACTTTTTTTTGGGTAAATGTTTGCAGTACATAATGTTTCTTTCCCTTGTTGTTTGAAGTTAGTAAATGATGTAGTTCATACAGAAGTTATTGGTGCCTCCATATGCACAATCCCTTTGATTTCCTGAAATAATAAAAATGAAAAGTCTCGCTACTATATCAACATAAAGCAGGAAACTTCTTTTCCTCTTTCATTACATGTAAATAAAGCATTTTAAATATTTTAGTTGTTTCATTACAAATTTCTTCATAAACTTTATTTATTTTCCTTTACTTGTCCTCATATGTTCCTTAAAACTTGTTCTTCCCCATCACGTATGCACAAGTATGTACACTATTTACATCCTGTTAGTATAACCATAATTTGTGGGAAGAAAAATGTATTCATTCTTTGTCAAAGTGAATCCAATGGAACACACAAAGTATAATCTTCAACAAATGGAAGTAATTTTCTTTCACTGATATGACAACTTCCTGAACAATAGAAAGGTTAAAACAAACAAAAATTTATTTTTTCACAACTTTGAAGGGAAGAAATCAAAAATCAGCATTCAGCAAGCCAAAGTTAAGGTGTTGGTCCCGGGGGTGCCACACTCCGGGGTACACTCTGCCCTGGGCCCCACCCAGTAAGGTGGAGCCTCCACCTGCACACTCCAGAAGGGGGAACTCACTAGCTGTGTACAGTATCCAGCTCTACCCAGTCCCATGACTCAGTGCAACAAACCAGGGGAATGCCTGGCCAACCTCGCAGGACACAGAAGTACTGAGCCCAGCCCAGCCCAGGACCCCAGAGCTGCTCAGCAGGGACAGACCAGCATAGCTACAGGGCCTTGGAGAGCTTGGGCTCTCCCCACCAGAGCACAGGTCATGTGCACGAGCTCCATTCCTCAGTGCAGCAGCCTGCGTGCCAGGCCCTACAGGCTGCAGCCACACCCAGCCAAGAGCAAGGCCCCAGCAATGTAGACCTGGGACTAGCCTAGGCTTACCTGGCACACCAGAGGTGCTCAACTCCTTGCTGCCAGACTCAGGGTCTGGGTGGTGCCACACACTAGGGTATGCTCTGCCTAGCTGGCTGGGACTGGGAGGCCTTGGCCCCACCCAGTAAGGCAGAGCCCCCACCTGCACACTCCAGGAGGACGCCCTCACTAGCTGTGCCAGGATCCAGCTATGCTGAGTACTACAACCCAGAGCGACCCACCAGGGGATTGTCCAGTCAGCTCTGCAGGACACAGCCACACAGGTTCTAGAAGAAAATGACAAAATGCAAGACCAAGAGGCAGTCTCAATTCCCCAGCCCACAAAGAACAAGCCCAAGGGACACTGAAATGGAAGACAGTGGGAGACACACAATTGAACTTTCTGAAATGATAGAAAATGCAATAAAGAAACAGTTTGATGAAGCTATAGAGAAACTCAAATCAGAAATATTCTCTCAGCTAAAAAATGAAATGAGAATCATTACTAAAGAAATGCTGTGTATATCTAAAGAAGAGCAAGATAAAAAAATAGAAGAACTTAAGAAAATGATCGATACTTTCAATGAACAATGTAAGACACAAACAGAATGCATGAAACAGATGCAAAGGGAAATGCAGGAAATGAAAAACCACTTGAATGCACCTGAAGATAGAATCTCAGATCTTAAAGACAGCATGGGAGATCATGGCCACGAAAGAAAAGATCTCTTAAAAATAGTAAGGAACCAAGAAACAATTCAACAGCTACAAGACAATGCTGAGAAATAACATAAGATTAATAGGCATAAATGAAAAGCAGGGGTCAATACTAATGACCTGCGAAGACTATTCACGGAAATAATAGCAGAAAACTTCCAAACATGGGAAGATAATCTGAAATACAGGTAACTGAGGCATACAGAACCCCAATTAACCATAACCAAAATAAATTCTCACACAGACCTATAATAATAAGGGTATCAGAAATACAGTACAAGAACAAAATACTAAAAGCTGTCAGAGAAAAGACACAGATCACCTATGAAGGAAAGCCTATCAGAATCACAGCACACTTCTCAACACAAACCTTTCAGTTAAGAAGTGCTTGGATTGAAGTATTTAAAATCCTGAAAGAAAACAACTTTCAACCGAGATTGATGTACCCTGCAAAACTATCCTAAAAAAATTGATGGAGAAATAAGATACTTTCATGACAAAGAACAACTGAAGAAATTTATGGCCACCAAACCAACACTACAAAGAGTACTGAAAGACACTCTAGAAAGAGACAAAGACAGCTACAATCCTAAGAACAACAACAAAAGGAAACCGCTAAGCAGGGCAAATACTTAAACAGAAAATGTAGAAAACCAACAAAAGAAAGATATCATGACAGGGATGAGCCAGTACATATCAGTTATATCAATCAGTGTAAATGGTCTCAACTCACCAATAAAAACAAACAGACTAGCAGAGAGGGTTAAGAAACAAAACCCAACAATATGCTGTGCACAAGAAACACATTTCACTCAAAACGAAATTCACAGACTAACAATCAAAGACTGGAAACAATATTCCATGCAACAGGAACCCAGAAAAAAGCAGGGGTAGCTATTATGTTTGCAGACAATGCAAACTTCAAACTGAGAATTATCAAAAGAGATAAAGAAGGTCATTACATACTTGTGAGGGGAAAACTTCAAGAGGAAGAGATTACAATCATGCAATATATGCACTGAATATGGGAACACTCAACTATGTAAGACAATTCTTAATAGACATGAAAATCCAAATAAAAAATAACACACTTATAAGAGGGAACCTTAACACCCCACAGTCACTGAGAGACAGATCAACCAAACAAAAAATCAGCAAAGAAATAACAGAACTGAATCAAACTTGTGAATTAATGGACCTAGTAGATGTGTACCGAATATTCCACCCATCAACATCAGAATACACATTCTTCTCAGTGCACATGGGTCATTCTCTTAAGTAGATCATATACTGGTCCACAAAACATACTTAAGTAAATGTAAAGGTACTGAAATAATTCCATGCATATTATCTGATCATAGCACAGTAAAATTGGAAATCAGTGACAAAAAGACCTACAATAACTACATAAACACTTGGAAATTAAATACTACTCTTCTAAATAACCAATGGGTCACAGAAGAAGTTAAAGTAGAAATTAAACAATATCTACAATTGAATGAAAATGCAAATACAAATTACCAGAACCTGTGGGATACAATGAAAGCAGTCCTCAGAGGGAAATTTATAGCAGTAACTCCCACATCAGAAAAATGGAAAGAACACAAATAAACACCCTAATGCTGCACCTGTAACTTCTAGAAAAAGAACAGCAAGTCAAGTCCAAAGCCCAAAGAAGGGAGGAAATTATTAAGATTAGAGCAGAAATTAATGCAATTGAAACTAAGAAAACAATACAAAGAATTAATGAATCAAAGAATTTGTTCTTTGAAAGAGTAAATAAAATTGATAAACCTCTAGCCAACCTTATCAAGAAGAGGAAAGAAAAAACTCAGATTCATGCAATAAGAAATGAAAAGGGTGAAATCACTACAGACCCTGTAGAAATACAGAAGATCATCAACACCTACTTCAAAAACCTTTACCCACATAGATTGGATAACACAGAAGAAATGGACAGATTCCTAGAAACCTATGAATTACCAAACCTGAGTCAAGATGTAAAGCTGCTGAATAACCCAATTTCAGCTAATGAAATTGAAAATGTAATTAGGACCCTACCAACAATGAAAAGCCCAGGCCCTGATGGATTCACCACTGAATTCTACGAGAAATTTAGGGAAGACTTAGTGCCAACACTCGTCAAACTCTTCAATGAAATCGAAAGGAAGCGAGTCTTCCTAACTCATTCCTGGAAACAAGTATTATGCTAATACCAAAACCAGAGAAAGACCCAACCAAAAAAGAAAATTACAGGTCAATCTCCCTCATGAACATAGATGCAAAAATCCTCAATAAAATACTGGCAAATAGAATACAGCAAGTTATCAGAAAGATTATACACCGGGGGTACACTCTGCCTAGCTCCCTGGGACCGGCAGGCCTTGGCCCACAGCCAGTTAAGGCAGAGGCTCCACCTACATGCCCCGGGAGGCCGCCCTCCATTACTGCACACAGGATCCAGGTCTACCAGGTCCCACAATTCAGCACGACCCAAGAATCAGCGCGACCCTCAGGGGAATGCCTGGCAAGCCTTGCAGGACACAGAGGTATGCAGCCAAGCCCAGATCAGCACAGGACCACAGAGCTGCTATTCAGGGACTGACCAACATAGCTACAGGGCCTTGGAGAGCTTGGGCTCCTCCCACCAGAGTGAAGAGCACGCCCAAGCTCCATACTTCAGTGGACCGGCTTTTGAGTGTGCCATCCCAGAGCTCATGGACCCTTGCCCAGCCGGGAGCAAGACCATGGCACTGTAGGCCTGGGACTCACCCAGCCTTGCCCTGGCACAGCTATTGCTCTGAAATGATAGAAAATGCAATAAAGAAACAGCTTGATGAAGCTATAGAGAAATTCAAATCAGAAATATTCTCTCAGCTAAAAAATGAAATGAGAATCATCATTAAAGAAATGTTGTGTGTATCTAAAGAAGAGCAAGATAAAAAATAGAAGAACTTAAAAAAATTATCGAAACCTTGAATGAACAATATAAGACACAAACAGAATGCATGAAACAGATGCAAAGGGAAATGCAGGAAATGAAAAACTCCATGGAAAGCTTGAAAAACCACTTAAATGAAGCTGAAGATAGAATCTCAGATCTTGAAGACAGCATGGGAGATCATGGCCACGAAAGAAAAGATCTCCTAAAAATAGTAAGGAACCAAGAAACAACAATTCAACAGCTGCAAGATGATGCCAAGAGAAATAACATGAGAATAATAGGCATAAATGAAAAAGCAGGGGTCAATACTGATGACCTGCAAAGACTATTCACAGAAATAATAGCAGAAAACTTTCCAAACATGGGAAGATAATCTGAAATACAGGTAACTGAGTCATACAGAACCCCAATTAACCATAACCAAAATAAATCCTCTCCCAGACATATACTAATAAGGGTATCAGAAATACAGTACAAGAACAAAATACTAAAAGCTGTCAGAGAAAAGAAACAGATCACCTATGAAGGAAAGACTATGAGAATCACGTCTGACTTCTCAACACAAACCTTTAAGTTAAGAAGAGCTTGGATTGAAGTATTTAAAATCCTGAAAGAAAACAACTTTCAACCGAGATTGATGTACCCTGCAAAACTATCCTAAAAAATCGAAGGAGAAATAAGATACTTTCATGACAAAGAACAACTGAAGAAATTTATGGCCACCAAACCAACACTACAAAGAGTACTGAAAGACACTCTAGAAAGAGTCAAAGATAGCCACAATCTTAAGAACAACAACAAAAGGAAGCCACTAAGCAGGGCAAATACTTAAACAGAAAATGTAGAAAACCAACAACAGAAAGATATCATGACAAGGATGAGCCAGTACATATCAGTTATATCAATCAGTGTAAATGGTCTCAACTCACCAATAAAAAGAGACAGATTATCAGAGTGGGTTAAGAAACAAAACCCAACAATATGCTGTGCACAAGAAACATATTTCACTCAAAACGAAATTCACAGACTAAAAATCAAAGGCTGGAAAACAATATTCCATGCAACAGGAACCCAGAAAAAAGCAGGGTTAGCTTTTTTGTTTGCAGACAATGCAAACTTCAAACCGAGAATGATCAAAAGAGATAAAGAAGGTCACTACATACTTGTTAGGGGAAAACTTCAAGAGGAAGAGATTACAATCATAAATATATATGCACCGAATATGGGAATGCCCAACTATGTAAGACAATTCTTAATAGACATGAAAAACCAAATAAACAATAATACAGTTATAACAGGGGACAATAACACTCCATTGTCACAGAGAGATAGATCAACCAAACAAAAAATCAGCAAAGAAATAGCAGAACTGAATCAAGCTTGAGAACAAATGGACCTAGTAGATGTATACCGAGTATTTCACCCATCAGCATCAGAATACACATTCTTCTCAGCTGCACATGGGTCATTCTCTAAAATAGATCATATACTGGTCCACAAAACAAGCTTAAGTGATGCAAACAAATTGAAATAACTCCATGCATATTATCTGACCACAGCACAGTAAAATTGGAAATGAATGACAAAAAAAACCTACAATAACCGCATAAACTCTTGGAAATTAAATAATACCCTCCTCAATAAACAATGGGTCACAGAAGAAGTTAAAGAAGAAATTAAACAATATCTACTATTGAATGAAAATGAAAATACAAATTACCAGAACCTGTGGGATACAATGAAAGCAGTCCTCAGAGGGAAATATATAGCACTAAACTCTAATATCAGAAAAATGGAAAGAACACACATAAAAAATCTAATGCTGCACCTCAGAGTTCTAGAAAAAGAAGAACAAATCAAGTCCAAAGCCCAAAGAAGGGAGGAAATTATTAAGATTAGAGCAGAAATTAATGCAATTGAAACTAAGAAAAAAATACAAAGAATTAATGAATCGAAGAGTTGGTTTTAGAAAGAGTAAATAAAATTGATAAACCTCTAGCCAACCTTATCAAGAAAAGAAAAAACTCAGATTCATGCAATAAGAAATGAAAAGGGTGAAATCACTACAGACCTTGCAGAAATACAGAATATCATCAACATCTACTTTGAAAACCTTTACTCACATAGACTCGATAACACAGAATAAATGGAGAGATTCCTAGAAACCTATGAGTTACCAATGCTGAATCAAGAAGATGTAAAGCTGCTGAATAACCCAATTTCAGCTAATGAAATTGAAAATGCAATTAAGACCCTACCAACAAAGAAAAGCTGGGGCCCTGATGGATTCACTGCTGAATTCTATAAGAAATTTAGGGAAGATTTAATGCCAACACTCCTCAAACTCTTAAATGAAATCGAAAGGGAAGTAAGTCTCCCTAACTCATTCCTGGAAACAAGTATTACCCTAATACCAAAACCAGAGAAAGACCCAACCAAAAAAGAAATTTCAGGCCAATCTCCCTCATGAACATCGACGCAAAAATCCTCAATTAAATACTGGCAAATAGAATACAGCAAGTTATCAGAAAGGTTATCCATCACAATCATTTGGGATTCATCCCAGGAATGCAGGGATGGTTCAACATTCAGAAATCAATACATGTAATACACCATATCAACAGGGCCAAGGACAATAACCACATGATCATCTCAATAGATGCAGAAAAAGCTTTTGACAAAATCCAACACCCATTCATGATAAAAACCCTACAGAAAATCAGAATAGATGGTCTCTACCTCAACCTGATAAAAGCCATATATCCTAAACCAACAGCCAACATCTTACTAAATGGACAAAAACTGAAAACTTTCAACCTAAAATCAGGAACAAGACAAGGATGTCCATTATCACCACTCCTATTCAATATAGTTCTGGAAATATTAGCCA
>RJWM01024754.1:10863-30391 GCA_004363535.1 Dasyprocta punctata | reverse complement strand
CCCCATCCCCGGAAGGCGGATCAGATCTCCCTTGATGCAAGCTGGCGCCGCGTGGCGCCGGCGCGTTGCGGTCCGGTTGGACCGGTTCTCGTTCTCCTCCGGGGCGGTGGAGCCCCCATCCCCGGAAGGCGGATCAGATCTCCCTTGATGCAAGCTGGCGCCGCGTGGCGCCGGCGCGTTGCGGTCCGGTTGGACCGGTTCTCGTTCTCCTCCGGGGCGGCGGAGCCCCCATCCCCGGAAGGCGGATCAGATCTCCCTTGCTGCAAGCTGGCGCCGCGTGGCGCCGGCGCGTTGCGGTCCGGTTGGACCGGTTCTGGTTCTCCTCCGGGGCGGCGGAGCCCCCATCCCCGGAAGGCGGATCAGATCTCCCTTGATGCAAGCTGGCGCCGCGTGGTGCCGGCGCGTTGCGGTCCGGTTGGACCGGTTCTCGTTCTCCTCCGGGGCGGCGGAGCCCCCATCCCCGGAAGGCGGATCAGATCTCCCTTGCTGCAAGCTGGCGCCGCGTGGCGCCGGCGCGTTGCGGTCCGGTTGGACCGGTTCTGGTTCTCCTCCGGGGCCCTAAAATAAATTTTTTTGGGGGGTCTTTTTGAGGCAGGGTCTTGCTATGCAGTTCCGGCTGGCCTTCACCTCACTTTGTAGCCCAGGCTGGCCTTGAACTCACAGTGATCCTCCTGCCTCAGCTTCCCAAGTGCTGAGATTACAGGCATGCGCCACCACGTCTGGCTAAATTTCTAATCATTTCCAGGGGGATCTTCAATGCTAAGGGTGTCTGTTGGAAAAATAATTGATACTAATAGTTTTTCTTTTAAAATGTTTTTAAATATGTTTTTTAAAAAGTGTGTGTTAAGTGTTAAGTACATACACATATTTCCTTCATTTTACTAACCTGTCTTTGAGAATTGTCACACCAGGGCTTGGGGTAACTCAGTGGTATAGGGTTTGCCCAGCATGTGCCACCCTGGGTTTGATCCCCAGTACTTAAAAAAAAAAAAAGTTCATACCAACCCTGAGAATGTGTGTGACTCAGAAAGTGTTATCTTCTTACAGCAATTATAAATTTCTCTCCGTGATTATTGTTTCACTTCAGTTTTTAACGCAAGCATTTATCATTTTTTTTGGACAATTTTAATAGTTTTATTAAGCTATAATCAATGTATGCTGAACCACATTTGTTTCAAGTGTACCCTTTGGTGAGTTCTACTGCATGAAGGCATTTATGATACTAACAGCACAGTGAGGACAGTGAACACTGGCACACATGAACGTTTCCTGATGTGTTTTGTCTCTGTCCCCTCCTCCTCTGTCCTCACATAACCACGGATCTGGTTTCTGTCCCTGTGGATTAGTTTGCATTTTCTAGCATCTGTGTGGACAAACTCATCCTGCGCCCACTCTTCTCCTGGGAGGAGGTTGGCTTCTTTCCCTCAGCTCCCTTATTTTGAGATTCACCTGTCTCGCTGCATGTACCGGTTGTTTGTTCTTTTTTTACTGCACAGTAGTGTGCTGCAGCACAGATCGGCTGTGTGGGTTTGTCCATCTGCCTGTTTGGGGACATCTTGGTGATTGCTGGTTTTTGGCTGTTAAATGTGAGGACCGAGTCAGGTGTGGTGTCACACACCGGGAATCCCAGCACTGCGGGATGTCGGAGCAGGAGGATCATGTGTTCCAGCCCAGCCTGGGCAGCTTAGTGACTTAGCAAGACCTGGTCTCAAAATTTAAAAAAAAATTTAGAAAAAAGACTAGTGAATGAAGCTCAGTATGAAAGCCCTGGGTAAAATCCCTAGCACCGGAGAGGGGGAAAAAAGTGAAGAGTGTGTGCAAGTGTGGCCTTGGAATTCTGAGTCTAACATAAACCACATTCTCGGGCTTGGTGTGTAAGCCTTGGTGTGGACGTAGATTTTCTTTATGGTAAATACTTAGGAATGGAATAAATAGCTGGGTCATACTTTCTAACTTTTTAAGGCACCATCAGACTGTTTTCCAAAGTAAATGTCCGATTTTCTGTTTCTTCCAACAATTTAAAGGTATTCCAGTTGCTCCACATCCTTACCACCACTTGCCACGATCAGTCTTTATCATTTTAGCCTCCTAGTAAATAAGTAGTGATGTCATCATGATTTATATTTCCATTTTTCTAAAGACTAATAATGTTGCACAACTTTTCATGGGCTTATCTTCCACTTGTGTATTGGCTGGGTAAATTGTCTATTGTGAGACTATATTAGTCACTAATGTTTGTGCTTTTCATGCAATATCATTTTGTTTTGTATCATCCATTTTTTTTGTGGCTTTTTGAGACAGGGACTTACTATACAGTTCAGGCTGGCCTTGAGCTCACTCTGTAGCCCAGGCTAGTCTCGAACTCGCAATGATCCTCCTGCCTCAGCCTCCCGAGTGCTGGGATGTATGATTCATTTTTTAAAAAGCATTGTAATATGAAATAAGTTTAGGAAACAGTTCTACCTTGTCTACAAACATCTTCTATGGATGTTTGATATGAAAATTAAGTACAATTTCCCCCATTCTGTGGATTGTCTTTTCACTCTGTTGGTGATTTCTTTTGCTGTGTGAAAGCTTTTTAATAAGATGAGATGCCAGTTGTTGATTCTTTGAAGTATTTCCTGTGCAGTCTGGGTTTTTGTTCATGAACTCTCTACCTATACCTATGTCTACAAGATTTCTACCTACTTTCCCTTCTAGTGGATTTAGTGTTTCTGTTTTAGTATTTAAATCTTTGATCTGTTTTGATTTTAGTTTAGTGCGTGGTGATAGACATGGGTCTAGTTGTAGTCTTTGGCATATGGAAAGCCAGTTTTTCCAGCACCATTTTTTAAAGAGACTATCTTTCTTCCAGTGCACGTTTGTCTCCTTTGTCAAAGATAAGGTGGCTGAGTGTGTTTGTAGTTGTGTCTGTATCTTTTAATCTGTTCCACTGGTCCTCAGGTCTGTTTTTTTTTTTTTTTTTTTACCAGTACCATGCTGATTTTATCATAGTAGCTTTATAGTATAATTTCAAGTCAGGGATTGTGATGCCACCTGCCTTGCCTTTGTTGCCCAGGATTGCCTTTGCTATTCTAGGTTTCTTCTGGTTCCAAATGAATTTTAGGACTTCTGTCTAGAGCATATAAAGAATTGAAAAAAATCAGGCTCCCCTCCAAATTCAAAGACCCAATAAAAAAATCAGCATCTGAAATGAATGCACACTTCTCAGATGAAGAAATACAAATGGCAAATAAATATATGAAAGATGTTCAGCATCACTGGTCATTTGAGAGATGCAAATTAAAGCAACACTGAGATTCCATCTCAGCCCGGAAAGGATGGCTATTATCATCAAATCAACCAATAACAAATGCTGGCAGGGCTGTGGGGAAAAAGGAACCCTTCTCCAATGTAGGTGTGAGTGTGGGCTGGTGCAACCACTGTGGAAACCAGTGTGGAGATTCCTCAAAAAAAACTAGATTTAGAGAACTTATTAGATCCAGCTATTCCCCTTCTGGATATTTTCCCAGAAGAACTGAAAACATCATACCACAGTGATATTTATGCACCCATGTTCATAGCAGCACGATTTGTAATAGCCAAATCTTGGAACCAACCCAAATACCCATCAGCCGAGGAATGGATAAAAAAAGATGTGGTATTTTTATACAATGGAGTATCACTCAGTCATTAAGAATGATATACTTGACACTTTAATAGGTAAATGGATGCAACTTGAGACCATACTCATAAGTGAAATAAGTCAATCAGATTCACATGTGTAGACATTGTATTGTCTCCC
Source organism: Dasyprocta punctata (assembly GCA_004363535.1). Lineage (NCBI taxonomy): Eukaryota > Metazoa > Chordata > Mammalia > Rodentia > Dasyproctidae > Dasyprocta > Dasyprocta punctata. The sequence goes on along the minus strand of RJWM01024754.1, from coordinate 26,607 downwards.
TGGTATGAGAAGCTGAAAGAGTAAATAAGGTCTAAAATGTACAATAGATATTGTGAAAGTGAAAGGTGAAGAAATCGCTCAAAAAGAAAGGACTACTAAGATGGGAGGAAGGAGAAAAGAAAGAAGGGAAAAGATAATATATAATCTTTTATATATTATATATACACAGGGAAGATAATTATACTACTAATCTCTGTTAGTTCATCACAAAGAACAGTTTGTACTTTCATTGTTTGATTATTTTTTCATGCTTATATCTTGTAATCTGAGCCACTAGTTTGAAGATAACTATATGCAATATATTAACCATTGTTAATCTCCTATTATGTTGTTTTGAAATTCTGTATCATCGTTTTTATTCTTTGTTCATTTTAAAATTAAGAAAAAAATGACTTGCCTGACCAGTCAGGGATTTCCATCCAAAATAGGCAGAAGGATGTCCCTGTCTAGACGAGGTCGCTTGAATGATAAACGGCATTATTAGACTGTTGATTTTTCTGAAGAATATAGGAAGGTGTGCATAGCTATTGGTTTGCGTATGTTCTTTATTTTGTTTGTGCAGAATCAGGAAGGTGAGTCCTCACACAGAGACACTCAGCCACGCTGGTCCTGAGGAAAGGCGGGCTCAGTCTCAGGAAGCCCTTTGGTGTGTTGGGCACTGGCCACCCTTTAAAGCCCGTCACTGTTGACGGAAACAGAGTGCATGTGAGGTATAGGGAAAGTGTGACTTTGGGAAGGGCAGTTTGGTCATGTTTGTCAAAAAAGAAAATGCATACACCTTTTATTCAGAGGTTTTGCACTTTCTATCCTATCATATGGCCCAAAGATGTGCATATATGTGTTTGTTTGAAATTGAAGTAAGTACTTATGTTTGAAATAGAAAAAGTGCAAACTATATAGATTATACCATATTAATAAGAACAGGATGCATCTATATGTTTTTCGCACATGTCATTGATGTTTTAAAATTCTTTTTATTAGTACATGTTTGCAGGAATAATGTTTGTATCCCTTGTGTGGAATTGGTACAAGTAGGTAACACATCTTAATTCCTTTTTGTCCCTTTTCCCTTCCCTCCTTCCATCTCTTGATTCGCCTGCCCTTTTGGGGAAGATCTAGCTCCCTGCTTCCTCTTTGCTATCTTTTATTTTACTTTTTATTTGTACTTTGGGTTTTTCATATAAAAGAGACCATAAATACTACATTTGCTTTATTCATTCATCTGCTGATGGACATATAGGTTGCTTCCAAGATTTAGCTATTATGAATTATGCTGCTGTAAACATGGGTATGCATGTATCAGTGTAATATGAAGTCTTTAATTCCTCAGGAAGTTAGGTCTATATATTTTGTCTTGGAAAAAAATTCAGAATATATTGAATGAAAAGTGTAAGTTATGAATTATATGAAAACATTATTGCTGTTTTTGTTATTTGTGGTGCTGGGGCTGGAACCCAGGGCACAGAGCATGCTCGACCAGAGAGCTATATCCCCAGCCCCAATTTTAGTGTTTTAAAATTGTACATAAATAAAAAATCATACCTTAAGAAATCATCGAGGCAATATTTTCCTTAAAAATTCTCTCACTCACCTGTCAATTAGCTTTTTTTTTTTCTTTTTCTGTACCAGAGATTGAGCTCACAACCTTGAGCTTGCCAGACAGGCACTTATGCCACTGAGCTAAATCCCCAGCCCGCCTGTGAAGTAGCTAGAACGTAATCTTGTACTTACATATTTTTATGTAAGTACACATACAGTAGAGTAACACCTCAGTTCATGAACACTTCTGTTCGAAACCACTATTCACAAGCAGAAGTGTTTGGCAAAACCTTGCTTCCATTCAAGAGCCCCGAATTGAGTGACGAACACGACTGCAGCAGCTACCCCAGAATTGTCAAATTAAGTTCGTGAACCGAGGCACCACTGTGTGCGTACCGCCACGATGCTCTACATGTATGAAAAAACACACCGTTTCAGCCCATGCACACGGTCTGTTCTGTGCGCTCCTATTCCCCCCTTCCCCCAGATCCTGCATGGGAATTTAGGCAAGTGCTGCTGGCTGTGTAGCCCGGCTGGCTTGGGCTCCCTGGAATCTAGCAATCACAGGGGAGTGTGCACTCTGCACTGTCCCCCGGGGGGACCGTGGAGCTGGGGCAGAGGTGCAGGGGAATGACAGCGGGGTCGGAGGGTGGAGGTTGGGCCCTTTTACACTTGATGCGTGCTCACAAGGGAAGAGAAAGCTCCCTTTCTACCCTGACTGTTTTCTCCTTTCCTTTCTCCCCAGAACCTTCTCCTGGCAGCCGCCTATGTTTCCGATGCCCAGTACAACAGAAATGTTCCCTTCCAGACGTCCCCTCAGGCGATCAGGTAATGAAAGTGTTGAACTGTCGCACGGAACCACCTGTCCACCAGCACCTGGTATGCTTGAGGCGGAACCAGAACTCAAGACAGATTCAGAGCATGGCACTTTTGGATGAAGCCCAGTGCTGTCTGTTAGGTTCCAGGAGCACGGTGCTTTCGTGTGGAGAAGCAGTCATGTGACCAAGGGCAGATGAATGAATGAGTAGCACCCCACGCTGGGACGGGAGCCGGGGTGGTTGCTAAGGATGTCATTGCTTTGCCTCCAAGGGAGCGTTCTCTTCTCAGTTACCCAAAGGGAAAATGAAGTCTTTTATTTTCCCCTTCGGGCTCTTTTGATGAAATCCACATTTGTTCTTTTTGCAGGAATCCACATTTTTGTCTGTCAAGGATTGAATAAGACTAGCATTTTTGGTCTAGAATAAGGGGGAAAAAAGCATTTCTTATTATCAGGGCTCAGTGCAGTGTCTCTGAAAGCAGCAAATGCCTGGTCCCTGGGTGCTGCCAGGCAGGTGCAGGGGACAGTCCCCAGCCCAGGGAAAGACTCGCAGATCTGTTTGGGGTCTACCATGGTAAGATGGGATAATGTGCATCATCAGATCAGCTTGGGTTACCATGCTGCACAGTGACAGACAGGTCACTTTCACTGGGGTTCACTTCTGCATCAGTCATTGGCCAAGTCTCAAGAGTGTCCTCTTTTTACTGTTCCCCAGACTCCATGAAAAAGGTGCTCATCTTAGCCTGAGACTACTCAGAAAATGTGCTTTGAGATGGCAACATATACTTGTTTTTTTTTTCTTTCCCTGCTAATGTTCTGTAGTATGAGCTCACTTAAACACCAGCCCCACTCCCTGTAACTTAAAGGAGATGTGACTGAGCCATAGCTTCTTTATTTTACCTACATTAGTATTTTTTTTTTTTTTTTTTTTTTTTGCGGCACTGGGGATTGAACTCACAACCTTGCGCTTGCCAGGGCAGGCTCTTAAGCCACTGAGCCAAACTCCCCAGCCCTGGTTTTTTGAGGCAGGGTCGCACTATGTAGCTCAGGCTGGCCTTGTGCTCGCGTTGTAGCCCAAGCCGGCCTCGAACTCACAACGCTCCACCTACCTCAGCCTCCCGAGTGCTGGGATTAAAGGCGTGCGCCACCACGCCCGGCACATTAGTCTTCTTTATCTGTTCATTTACTTTATTTTTGTGGTCTTGGGACTCAAAGCCAGGGCCCTGCACATACTAGGCAAGTGTTCTTATCACTGAGGTTCACTCTCAGGCCCCCCCTTCTGTATTTTTTTTTTTTACTTTTATTAGTATGTGTTTGCAGTGCATAATGATTCCATCCATGGTAGGGGATTGGTGCATGGATGTAACACATTTCAATTCTCTTCTCTTCCCCTCTTCCCTCTCACTTGACTTTGTAGAGAAGTTTGGGTGCTGTTTCATTCCTGTCCTGCGGTTGTAACCACCTTTATTCTTTTCCTCTCCAGACTTTACTGTTTTTATAACCACTGGACGATGCGAGTGGCCACGTATCTCTTCATCTGCGTGGACCTTTCGCTGGCCCTGTTTGAGGAGCCTGCGCTGTTCCCGCTGCCTTTTGTGGTGAGGTTTGCAAGCACGAGTTGTTAACCAGATTTTATCACAGATGGAGCTGGGGCCCTTTTCCTCCAATTTCAACAAACAGGAATTTGGTTTTATTGTTCTTGCTGGGGTTTGGAAGAACTCTCCCTGCTCAATGACTGATGCTTTAGTTAGAAGGTGTTTTAAGGGCGATGGAAGTTTTTGGTCTCCTGTTCAGGCAGAAAGATATAAAGCATGTGCTAGAAGTATATGTACTTGACGTCAAATAGATGATGTCGCTGGATGTGGTGGTGCACGCCTGCAATCCCAGCACTTGGGAGGCTGAGGCAGAAGGATTGTTGCGAGTTCAAGACCAGCCTGGGCTACAAAGTGAACCCAAGGCCAGCCTGAACTGCAGTGAGACCCTGTCTCGAGAAGACAAAATAAATAAATAAATAAACAAATAAATAAAGTTGATGTCATCATAGAGCAGCAATGGTGAGCCCTTTAGAGCTTTCAATGACACTAACAGCCCGCAGTGGTGTGTGTGCCATAAATTCGCCACCACTGTCATAAAGCAAATGGGGTAAGGCATACCTGCCACGTTCTTAGCTTTCTTTGTAGTCAGAAACATTATTCACTGGTGATTACTAGAGGATCCCAGGGACTTTGAATATTGATGTATTCATCAGTTTAACCAGCTAATCCAATGGGTCTAAACGACAATGAACGGCCTGCTCACGTTGATGGTTGACTCGTCACTCATCTGTCTTCATAGCTGTCATTTGCTCAGCACTTAGTGTCTGCTGGGCACTCGGACAACTTCCTCTGTGTTCTCCTTAAGCCTCATAGGGCCCTTTGAGGTTGTTATCATCCCCCTTTTCAGCAGATGAGAAAACTGAGCCCCAGAAGTGTTGTCTAACTTGCCCAAAGTCACTTATTGAGTGAGATAGTCCAAGCCAGGTAACCATGTGGACTCTTCTTTATTCTTCCATGTCTCAGGTATCTAATGCTGCATAACAAATTACTCCAAAACTCCAGTTCTTGCAACAGGGCTCAGAAAACTGTGCCATAGGCCCAATTTGGTCACTGCCTGCTTTTATACAGCCTGTGCTGCAAGTACAGTGCCATAAACAGTGTTTGTTCCCCGCCCTCATCCACACATTGGTGGAGACCTAACACACAATGTGATGGTATTTAGAGGCGGGGCCTTTGGGAGGCGATTAATCTCTTTCATGAATAGGTTCAGAACTCCAACCCTTTCTGTCTCTTGTCTCTTCATGAAGAAGGTTGTCTAGAAGCCTTCAGGAAGTGCATTCCCAGCAGAAACCAAATCTGCCAGTGCCTTGGTCTTGGATGTCAGCCTCCAGAATTGACAGAGATATACTTCTGTTGTTTAGAGGCTACCCAGTCTATGATATTGAACAATTCATATTTTGCGGCACAAAGGGGTAAAAACCGGAAGCATGGTTCACAGGAGGCTGCCCAAGCAGCATCCTGACGCATCCATGTGGTAAAGACTCTGCAGGTTGCGAATTCCCTGGATAGACGGCTTCTGGCCTAGTGACTTCTTGCAAGCACAATGTCTGCAGAGGCAAAGCCGTGTTCCACAGGCCCAGCCTGGAAGTCGCCTGTCCCTCCCTGGCACTTGCCTGGCCCAGCCAAGCTGGGAATTCCAGAGTAGCTGCCTTGGCCACTTGCCTTTCCTGTGTGCTGCTGGTCGCAAGCAGCTTCTGGGTTGGCCCCCCAGGATTCCGAGTGCTCCTCCCCTCAGTGTTCCTGCTGTTATCCCCCAAGTCAGATGTATTGGGGTGGGGGTGCCTGGGGCCTCATTCCAGCATTTCCACGTAAGTCTCATTTTGAGCCAGGGTGTTTTGGAATTGCTGCAGGCTTGCAAGCCCTTCACAGCTGGACAGGGCACTGCAGGCCAGGACCCGTCGGGGTGGAGGTTGAAGGAGATGATGGTGTCACCTTCAGCTTCAGGTCCTGAGCCAGCTCCTTCTTTCCTGTCCCCAGAGAGTCTCTTTCTTCCAGCCTCGGCCCACACCTTCCTGTCTTTCTAGCTTAAGCCAAAGTGCCCCTTTCCCCGTCTCCTCCTACTTTGTTGCCATCTTTTCCCTATTGGTAGAGGAAAGTGCTCTCACTAAGGAGTGTACCTAGATCATCATGGCAATCACAGGGACATCGCAGGCTGCAGTCACGGGCCACAAGAGGGGTTGGGACTCCGTAGCTATGGAGGGGACTGGTCAAGATGTACACTGGGTTTCAGCAGCCCTCAGGTGCTCTGCTCACCAGCCAAGTTCAGGCAGCAGGGCTGCAGCAGCTGTGATGTTTAAGGAACGACTCCCCCTGACCCCTCACCATTTCCAGCCACACTTTAGGGAGTGTCATCGTCCATTTTCTGTTGCCATAACAAAATACTGAAGACAAGGTAATTTATAAAGAATAAAAGTTTATTCAGTTTATGGAGGCTGGGAAGTCAGGAGCCGTTGAAGGACCTGGCTAAATCTTGGGGGGAACAGGCAGGAAAGGTAGGCAGCAGCGGGAAGGCGTCATGAGAGGCTGACGGTAGAGCCTTCAGGTGACAAGACCCCGTGGTCAGGGCTGTCCTCTCTTCGCAGGCCACCGCCCTAGCAGAAGTTCTCTGTCTGGCTGTGTTCTCTGCGAGGCTGGTGCACTTTGCGAAAATCACTCCCCAGATGGTTTTCTGGAAGGACACGAAGAACATCTGCATCATGGTAACCATCGTGGTGAGTGTGCATTGCCCTGCCGGGGGCCTTCATGATCAAAGGCAGAAACCGGCGAGGAAGAGAATTGATAGGTTTGTTTCTGTTAAGGTGGCACCTTGCCATAGCAAACCCCACAAGTTGAGTATAGCTGCAAGCAGACCTCAAGCCCAAGAATAAATGTGGCCAGAAGTGACAGTGTGGGTGTCTTAATGCTTCCAAACTACAGAAAAAGAAAAGACCAATGCTCTAATAGAAAAATAACTGAAAAATGCAAAACCAACTCATAAAACAAAGAATACATGGAACAGCTGACATGAAAGATGTTGAACGAAGCTAATTAAATAAGAGCTCAAAACAATACAGTACCACATATTTGCCTGTAATAAAATGTCAGCAGGATTGGGAGAAAACAAACCTTATACTTTATTAGAGAGAGAGAGAGAAATAACTGTCTTTCTGGAAGGCTGCTTGGCATTTTTTTTCCTTTCCTTTCTCCCCCTTCCTTCCATCTGCCCATCCTTAGTACTTGGGATTGAACCCAGGACCTATGCACTGAGTTACAACCTCAGCCCCTTTTGGTTTTTCTTTCTTTCTTTCTTTTTTTAGATAGTCTTGCTAAGTTATGCAGGCTGGACTTGAACACTTGATCCTCCTGCCTCAGCTTCCCAGGGGGTTAGGATTATAGACTTGCACTACTGTGCATGTTCCTTTCGAAAGCCTTACATGCACATATACTTGCATTCTGGACTTCCATTCCTGGGAGTTTATTTTTTGAGAAAGGACGCCTTTAAGGATTTAGCCACAAAGTTGGTGATGGGTGAGCTGTACATAATATTGAGAAACTGTGAACAACTCAATTTCCTGATCATAGATATAAAAGGAAAGTATGAAATAAAGTGTGACACGTGCATGCAGCCCTTTGAAATGGTGTTAAGGGCACGTGTGTGTCTCTAATCAAGGAGAGACACTTATCAGCAATTAAGTCAGAAAAGCAGGGAGCAGTATAGTTGGATCACGTTTTGGTTAAAAAGCAACCGCGGCACTGAGGGTGTAGCTCAGAGATGGAGTCTTTGCTTCCCTAGCGTGCAAGGGACCCTGGGTTTGATCTTGCAGCACCGTCAAACGACAACAAAACAGAGAAAAGAAAGGATGTCAGACATGCAGGGGTACCTTGCTTTACAAACTTAATTCTTTCTGCGACTCTGTTTGCAAACAGAATGGTCATGAACCAAATCAAATTTCCCCATAAAGTCAACATCGAACCTAACTGTTGAATTTGATTTGGTATTCGTAGAAAAATCTAAAAGGACACAGCACGTGCCAGGCAGAGGGTGCGTCCTGAATCTCTCACGCAGTGAGCAGAGAGGCCCTTCAGGTATCGGATGAGGGTGTCTGTGTCAGCACACCAGCACGCCTCAGAATCACACTTCTGCTGTTTCCAGCGCCAACCATTCTCAGGGCTTCCATGAACACTCTCAGGGGTGGAGGTCCCCATGCTGCCTCTGCTGTTGGCTCCCCTGTGAGGTCCTTTGCTCTGCGGACATCGCTTGCTGATCCCTCCACATCGGCGGCGTTTCAGAGAGCAAACGCACTCTCTTCTTCCCAAACAGCTCCCTGGCTGTTTCCCCTTTGCCCACAGGACTTTCTCTCCCATCAGAGACCTTCGGAGTCCTCCTTGCCGCGGTCCCCTCTCTTCTCTCCCATGCCTGCTTCCCAGCTCTGCTGAAGATGTCTCTTTCATCGTGTCCTCCTCCTCCTCCTCTTCCTGCTCATCTGCTTTGGGCTCTCGTGGTCTCTCAGCTGCACATCAATTCTCTTGTCATATCGTGGTCCAGGCCTTGTCACCCTCACTGCCTCAGCCACTCAGCCCCTATTCACCAGTGTATGCATTTTATTTTATTTTATTTTATTTTTTTGCAGCACCGGGGATTGAACTCACAACCTTGCGCCTGTCAGACAGGCGCTTAAGTCACTGAACCAAACTCCCAGCCCTGGTTTTTTGAAGCAGGGTTGCACTGTGTAGCTCAGGCCAGCCTCGCACTCGTGTTGTAGCCCAAGCCGGCCTCGAACTCACAACGCTCCTCCTACCTCGGCCTCCCGGGTGCTGGGATTAAAGGCAGTGTATGCATTTTAGATTAATTCTTCAGAGACAGACTTCAGATCCTGTCCCTTCCCTTGCTCAGGTGTCTGTGACAGTGACGCCACAAATTTCTGCACACTCATCTTCCCTGCTGTCCTTCACAACGGCCTGCCGGGCTGCCTGCTGTTCCTACATTCCTTGCCGTGAGGTCTTCCACTGGCCTGCAGTGTCCTCTGTGTCTCTTGCCCTCTCTCCGAACATTTGCTTGTACTTCTCTTCTGCATGAGCAGGGCCCTCAGAATATGCAGGGTAGCTGCCTTTTCCTGATTTCTAGAAATACCTTAGTCTTCCATTACTAAAGCCCAGGCAGAAATATGTGGTCTGGGCTGGTACCCGTGACCGTGAATTTGGTTTCTATCCCTGATGGATTGCATAAGAAAACTGCAAAAAATGCAAAAACAAAACTTGCATGCGTCAAGGAGTTATTTTTGGAAAAAAAAAAAAAGGGAAACCCCAAAACCCAGAATCCATAAGACAGAAAAAAGAACAACCTTTACCCGTGGTGTGCCTACAGCCTGCAGCAAAGCAGGAGGCCGGGTACTCTGAGGCTGCTGCCTCTGTCTCCTGAGACACCTGGCCCATGGGGAGCATGCACCTTAAAAACCTAAATCAGTGCACAGGACTCCCTGGCTGCGATCACCTGGCTTTCCATCCCATCTCATGGCAGAGAAAAGCCGGGGTCCTTGTGGACACAAGGATATGAGTCTCTTCCCAATCTCCTGTCAGTCCCTCACTGGCTTCCTGTACCGCAAGCCCCAGAGTCCTCCCTCTGGTCCTGCACCTCTGCCCCACCCTGCTGTGGTGTCGCCCAAAGCTGTGGCTCCCTACACAGCCCGACCCTCGGTCACGTCTTCCCCAGAGCATGCCCTGTCCCGGGTCCAGCCGACATCTGCAGTTGGTCCTGTTCCTTTTTTTCCCCACTCAGCCGTGCTTGCCCCGAGCACCTTCTGTCCCTGTGGAGCCAGCGCATGTGTAGACCCAAGGAGCCCCCGCACACGTGCCCAGGGGCGTCTGCTGCAGGATGGCCTCACTCCCTTCCCCTCCTGCCATCCTTATAGGAAGACTTCTAGGGTTCCCCTAAATGCTGGAAATAAGACTTGTCTTTCTAGCCTGGTGCTGACTCTGGTCCTTGTCACTTCTGCTGCGTCCCTCTGCCTCAGCTCCCAGGACCCCCTGCTTTTCAAACTCACTGGCCCTGTCCCCTCACCCCAGCCTGTCTTACTATGTCTTCTAGCCCTGGCTCCTGCCCTTTCTGAGTTTTATGTTTTCAAAGCTCTGTGCTGTAAGATCACATCAAGTAGCGCCTCCTCCACAAAGCTCGCCAGGTGTCATAACCCTTGGTGACCTGCTCAGCGCTGCTCCCGGGGGCAGCCACACCAGCTCCTCCCACCTGATGTCAGAGTTTCTGTGCTGTTTCTCTCCACCATGGAGGGTGATCCTTGCGGGGTCTCCCCCGATCTTCTGTGTGTTACTACCAAAGGGGCTAACTCCAGTTGGTTTCATGATGGTAGATTATGCTTTCTTACCTAAAGATTTCCAAGACACACTAGGCCGGTGGTGGGGAACCTATAGCATGCATGTCACAGCAGGCTGCTTGTTAACACCGAAAGCTCCGAAAGGTTCACCATCACTGCTAGGCTTTTCTTTTGCCCCCATCCTCACATGAATCTTTTGCTTACAAACTTTGTGCTAACAAAGATTTCTGGGGTTACACATGTAGCTCAGCGGTTTGGCGCCTGCCTGGCCAAGTGTGAGGTCCTGAGTTCAATTCCCAGTACCCCCTCAAAAAAGGTTTCTGTATTCCAGGTGTTCTTACCTCTGTTACTAAGCTTGAAGCCTTCTCTTATACATGTCAAAGGAAAGGCAGGTCTAGTAGGTCGCAGCGTGGATACCAGCAGCTGTGTGTTGAATAGTGGGGTGTGGGCACCTGCAGTCCGGCTTCCTGTCCCAGTTCTGTCCCCTTCCCAGCTCTGTGATCAGAGGCCATGTGATTTCCCTCTCTGTGCTTCAAGTTCTTCCATCCAGGAACAGTGGCATGCTGAAGCAAAAATGAAGTAACTACAGAAGGTGCTTATCATACTGCGTGACACATAGTATGACCTCAAGTGCTGGCTGTGATTAATGTTGTATCACAAAAGTGGAATTATGCTCTTTCTGAAACTTGCTATTTTCTGTGACACTCTGATTCCATTGCTAGTTAAGTAAGTGCGCATCATTACTTCTCTGTGCTTTGGTAGCATGGTTCTGATGTCTGTCTCCTTTGTCTCTTGCAGGTGACCTTGATTGACCTCATTATCTATGGGTCCCTGGAGGCCGTTCACATCCGCAGTGTTAGATGGACAAGAGCCTTGAGGCCGGTCTTCCTAATTAACTTCCCTGAAAGTCGTCAGGTGAGAGTATGATTTAGGATGCACAATGATTTGGTCTTTTGGTTTTTGTACAAAATTAGCTGATTTCTCATAAATGAAGTGAAATTTTGTCTCCCTAGATCCGAAGGGCTTTCCGAAGCATCCGGAACACTCTGCCCGACATCCTTTATGTCTTCCTCCTGTTCCTGTTCAGTGTCCTCATGTTCTCCCTGATGGCCCTGAAGCTTTTTGGGGACAGGTGAGCCCACTCCCCTGCAAGATTCTGCCTATAAATCTCCCATATTTGGGTTAAACCATAGCCTGTAGAATCAGCCACCAGACACTATCTTCCTTCTTCCATATTCCAAAAGTGCCCTTGAGAGGGGAGAAGTGTATCAGAGTAAACATTTGACTTATGGGTGTAGTTTTCACTTTTGTGTTTTTGGTTCCTGTTTAGGGGCCTGAAGACAGCTGAAGGAGCTCCTTACTTCACGAATATTCTGGAAATAGCGTTTGAGCTCTACGTGCTGGTCACTACAGCCAACAACCCTGACGTCATGTACGTGTGCCTCAATCTGCGTTCATGGGTCTCTGTTACTGTAACACAGTTCACATTATTAAAAGGAGCTGTTGGGGTGGGCATGTGGCTCAGTGGTTGGGCACTTGCCTCACATGCCAGAGGCCTTGGGGTTCCATCTGTGGCACTATAAAAATGGAACAGAACAAAACAAAACCAAAAAGTAACTGTCTCTGACACTAGCAGGGATGAGAGGAGAAAATGTGATTTTCTGTATAGCTGCATGCGTTGTAAAAATATTGAAGAATATGAAATTCTATACAAATGATAGCCTCCCCTATGGAAAGCTAAACTTAGATGAATTCTTTGAAAATTGAATGCAACAGGAGACAGCTCTTGAGATTCAGCTTGTAAACAATGGAGCCATTTTGAACACTGGCAGCTCTGTAAGACACAGAACTTTCAAAAGGGTGAATTTAGACTGAGCTGTTTAGCCACAGGGATGGTGATGGTGTTAAGGCCCTATGGCACCACATGGGACAGTGAGAGTGAGAGATTTGAGGTGCCTCGTGCACAATAATTGGACTTGTGGGTGTGGCTTCTGCTCACCCTTCTGTGTATTGTGAAGCCAGGGCAGCACAAATCATGACACATAATCATTTGCTTCCAGGATGCCTGCCTATAACTTCAATTGGTGGTATTCCTTGTATTTCATAACCTATATCATCATCAACACCTACATCTTCATGTCCGTCTTTCTGGCCGTGGTCTACAACAACTACAGGAAACACTTAAAGGTACCGTGCAGGAGCTCGGGGTCAGGGTGGACAGCGTCTGGGCTGGTCACAGTGGCGGGGACAGGCAGATGCATTCACTGATTGTGTGGAAGTATCCTGCACCACTTTTGTGGGTGGATCAGGAGGCTTGTTTGGCAGCCTGCTCCCTTTTGCTAAGCAGGGTGTTTCTTCCCCAGTCTTCCGATAAGACCCAAAGGACAAAGGATGTAGCCACTTTTGTTCTGCAAAATCCTTGGTGTTGTTGTTACTCTTAGTGCATTTAATGGTTCCAGGATCTTTGCAATGTTTTATGTGGGGTTGGGGGTCTGGATATTCACCCAGCTTCCAAGGCCTTTTCTCACTAGGGGCAGGTAGGAGGCTGTCGAGAACTACAGTGTGTGCAGTTAAGGAGCAGGTAGTGGAACTGAGTCTCAGATCAGGCCAGTCTGGTCATCAGAGGAGTCTGATTCTGTCCAGGTTCTTTGGATCTGCCCTGAGGCCAGGCCTCTTCTGGCCTCTTCTTCCCTGACAGAAGAGGCTGTTCCCAAGGGTCTGGCGAACCTCTTCTCTCTTTAACTGCTGGACAGAACTGTGGCTATGCCTCCCCTCACCAAGGAAGTGTATTTTTGAGTGACACCCTGGGAAATTAGTCCTCTGCAACCTGCATCACCTGGAAAACATGTGCTTTATGTGTGCAGCACCATCCATGTTTTCAAGAGTCAACAATGATTAATACCCAGCTCTTGCTCTTGTTTTTTTGTTTGTTTTGTTTTTGTCTTTTTGAGACAGGGTCTCACTATATAGTTCAGGCTGGCCTTGAGCTCATTTTGTAACCCCGGTTGGTCTTGAACTCACAGTGATCCTCCTGCCTCAGCCTCCCAAGTGCTGGAATTACAGGCCTGCACCACCATGCCTAGCTAGCCCTTGCTCTTTGAGAATGGACAGTCTAGCTGTGCGAGCTGTCAGCTGATGATGACACTGGGGGACAGACTTACAGGGAGGAGGAGGAGTGGACCTGGAGGCTGGACAGCTGGCTGTAACCAGAGGAAGGCCTTTGAGCTTCCCCTGTACTGGAAGATTCCTTGTGGTCAGGCCAGATGGCAGCTGTCCTTCTGCCTGGGACTACTTTTAGCCTTGTTTCACTTCCCTGACTTTCTCCTCCTCTTCCTCTCTTTCCATCCTGACTTAATGATAGCTCTCCCTACCCCCATCTCTGTCTTTCTTCTCAGCTGCACACCCAATCTCCTTCCTTTCTGGAATCTCCTCCCTCCTGTAGAGTGCAGTTTGGAGCTGTCTGCTTCCTGTCGCTCTGCTTCTTGCCACACAGATTTGCCTTCAAGGGCTCCCTCATTGCGACTTGGTAAGATAAGTGTTGCGGACACAGGCAGGGGTTCGCTAAACAGACCTGGAGCGGGGCGGGATTGTACCCCCAGCTTATTGGCAGACCCTTCAGCCACTGCTCCTGGGCTCCTCTGTGACTCTGAAATGTTTACGGATGGAAGAAATGGCTCTTCCTTGAATCTTTCTCTTAAAACACCCAACTCTTTTTTTTTTTTTTTTTTCAAGAATGAGATTCGCAAACTGGCATACCTGAAACGTCGCAAGATGATAGAGGCGTTCGACATTCTGAAAGTCAAGGTGGGCACCGAGTTTGTGGTGAAGGAGGCCATGTGGAAGCAACTGGCCAAGGCGGTGGCGCCAGACATCAGCGGCTCCCACCTGGAGCTCCTGCTGAGGATCTCTGACGAGGGACAGCAGGGCTTTGTGGGTGAGAAGCCTCCCCTGTGTCACCCCCCAAGTCCAGGGATGCTCAGGTCCTTTATATAAACTGCTTCGGGTTTGTGTGCAACTCACACACATCCTCCCATCATCTCTAGATATAATATAAATGTTATAGTCATTATAGTGTGCATTAGGGAGTAAAGACACGAAGGAAAGGTCTGGACATGCTCAGTGTGGAAGCACTCCCCCTCATCCCTGATATATTTGGTCCGTGGTTTGTTGAATCTGCTGATGTGGAATTTACAGAAAATTCGGGCTGCTGGGGATGTAGCTCAGTGATAGAACATTTGTCTAGCATGGGCAAGGCCCTGGGTTCAATCCCCAGCACCCCCAAAACCAAAACGACAGACATTCTGAAAATGAGGCCTGACTGTATTTAAAATTTCTGATTAGGGCTGGGAATTTGGTTCAGCGGCACAGTGCCTGCCTGGTGAGCACAAGGTCCTGAGTTTGATTCCTGGTACCAAAAAAATAAATCGATAAGATTTTTGTTTGGATTAGCCAACACAGCCCAGGACTCCTGACTCTAATTGCTGGCTCATGGTTGGAGTCACCTGAGCTGCTATCTGTTTGTAAAGTAAGTGAGGTCAAGACTCATCTAGTTTGAGAGAGAAGTTCATCAGTCATGGGTTATTGTATAGCTCCGTGGATGTGGCCAGAAGAAAGTGCCAGTGGGCACCTGGCTTATCAGACTTCTTCAGCGTTTTACCTTTCCGAAACAGCAGTGTCCCTTTAAGCATCATCGCCAGGGCAAACCTGTTTTTAAGGAAGAAAAGTCATCAGATTGGTTGACTTTGGGGATGGAATGTTTTTATTCTCAGGGGGTAGTGATGCTTTCTGGTGGGTGTTGTCCCAGGAGACTCCTTGGTTTAAAAACACTTCCAAAGATGGTTTTAATGACAGTAAGCTGAACAGGATCACACAGCAGTCTTGTCTCTGTGCAGGCAGGGGATGGCAGAACATCTGGAAACTTCTCAGGTCCCCCTTGGCCGGCAGTTGTGAGGACAGGTGGATTGTAAGGCCCCATGCTGGAATTCTGTTAGTACTGGAAGTGTTGAAACATAAATCTAGTGATAACCCGAGAAACATAAAACTCAGAAGAGTAGAAGGACAAGCATAATACAAATATTACACAAGCATTATTTTTTCCTTCGTGATACTTGTTTTTTGTGATTTCAAATATTTAAAAAAATTATTTCTTACATGACAATAGTCACATAAAACATAAAAGTTATACACATGTATGGGGTACCCTGTGATGCTCTAATACATGCATACATTGCAAATTTTGTAATTTTTAAAAAGACAGTATGAGGAAAATAATTTGGCATCTGCAACAAGGGGGTGACTGACTGTAGTCCCTGGGTCTGATGTGGCTCACGGTCTGTTTTCCTAAATTGAGTTTTCCTGCAACAAGGTCACGCTCATCGTGTGCTGTCTGTGCCTGCTCCTGGCATTATAGCAGAATCCAATCGTTTCCTGTATGACCTGCGTGGCAAAACACACTAAATCTTTTTTTTTTTTTTTTTTTTTTTTTTTT
>RJWM01024754.1:0-10763 GCA_004363535.1 Dasyprocta punctata | reverse complement strand
CAGCCTCCTGAGGTAGGCTAACATACTAAACCTTGAGTTTTTCATTCAAAGAGCTCACTGATACCCACGCTAAAACATGAAACAAGAGATGGGTGTAAATTTCTTCTTCACCCAGAACTACTACGGTCTTGATTTTCTTTGGCCTTTTCTGTTCTAGTGAATCTTCTGAGTGAAAAGTTGTGAATCTAGGGAGACTGACAGATTCTCTGTTGATTTGAGGTTATTTCATGGCCAAGGATTTTGGCTAGATTCCTGGCAGTGACCCTGGTATGTCACCTTGAACCCTAGTTATGGTTGTCATCACAATGTCTCCATAGCCTCTGTTGTGGAGCTCGTGACTCGGGTCCCTGGATCCTATTGTGCGTGTCACCCGCTTCTACCCAAGTGGGTTTTACACCTGGCTATTAAGATGTGTAGGTGTGTTTTTCTCCTAACTCTAAAGACCTGGAACCTCAACAGCTTCTAATATATCCAAGTGTGTTTTTCGCCTGACTTGATAGACTCACGCTCTCTCACGTTCCTGGAACTGTATGGTCTCCATGGAAAACTGCAACCTGAGTGTTTCATGCCCTTCAAGACCTTGTCTGAGTCAGGCCCCACTCTGACAAGGCCAAGGCCTTTCCTTGCTGGGTGTCTGTTGCTGGCAGTTCTGCAACTTCTTTCTTGTATAAAGCAGACCATAAACCAAGCCTGCCACCTGTGCACCCACGGTTCTTTGCTTACTTCTGACAGTGGACGTGGAGGCCTGGGAAGCTTCCACCAACTCTAAGCAACAAAGTTTCTTCATGTTCAAAACTTCTGCCCCAGTCTGTCACAGTTGTCTTGATTTGCACCAGTAACGGTGTTTCAGCAGCTTTCTTTGGAGTTTCAGACACATTCAATTTAGTTTTCAAAGAAGTAGCAACAGGGTTTGTGCATTCTGATTTCATTCATTGATGTGATATTTCTTTAATTATATGTTGTTACCCAGAGTTCATACACAAACAGCTTTGGGAGCCGGCCCCGTGCCCGGGCTGGTGGGACAGCCCGCTGGGGAATAGCCTGCTGGCCCCGGGGAATCCAGCAGGTCTGGAAACCAGCGGTTCTGCAGTTGGGTGGGGCCTCGTGGCTCAGGAAAGCACCCACTGGACTTTGGCCTGGGTGGTGGCTGAACTCCTGTGGACGCCATGAGGTTGAGAGACCCTGGGAAGCGGGCAGGAAAGGAGGTGGGCAGAGCCGAAGGTAGCAGCTCAAACAGAAGGGTGTGGATTTCGTGTCTGACGGCTTTGTAGAGAAGAAGGGAAAGTGAGGCGGGGTGGAAAAGCTGGGTCAGGTTGGGCACTGAAAGCAGTGATGGACCACGTGAAGACGAGCGTGGCGCGGAGGGCGGGGAGTGAGTCTGTGGCATGTGTAAGTTAGCGGAATCCCAGAGTGCTGCCTGGCGGGGGCCGAGGGTCTGAGTAAAGGCAGGTGGGAGGCCTGGGGACCGCCTGGCTTTGCCCTCGCTGGCTCTTTGGTCTTGGGCCTTCACCCTTTGCGGCAGAGGGTTTCAGTTTTTTGACCGTAAAATGCAGAGCTGAGTCTTCCTTGACTTGACTTTACCCTCTAGACCTTAGTGTCACCACAGCCGTGGGTCATTTTCTCATTGCAGACAAAATGAACTTTCTCCGCCTGGCTGACCTGCTCAACATCCAGGTGGTCACTGTCAACCTCAGGAGACACCCGCTGGAAGCCTGGGTGCCTCGGGTCTACCAGTCAGCCCCGAGCCTCTTGGTCCAGAGAGTGGTTCGGCACAGGCAAGTGAGGCGGGCAGGCCGGCTTCCTCCCCAGCAGCCCTACAAAGAGAAGCCTCCGATCCTGCCATCTGGACTGAGCGTCTCATCCACAGCCTGCTCTTTACTGCTCGTGGTTGCTAAGGGAGGCATGGGAAGGGTTCTGGACATGCTGTGTTTGGCCTTAGCTATGAGAACAGGCTTCTAAGTTGTGCTTCCTTCTGGGGTGCTTCCCAGGATGCTCAAGGACCCGCAGACTACTTGTGCTCCCTGAGCCAGGGAAGCCGAAAGCCCTGGATTTAGGAGATTCCAGCCTCACCAGAATAAATGTGAAATTGGCACTTTGGTTTTGAGAAGTATATGGTCAGAATTCATGAGTGAGCTTTGCTGGAAAGATAGTTGAGGAGGCTCGTTCATTCTTTGACTTTCAAACAGCTTCTGGAAAAAACCATTTATCCCAGTTTGAGACTTCCTTTCTCTTTAATATATGGTCCTGCATGGCCCCATCAGTTGAGGCTCATTGTAGCCATGGTGGCCTTTTTCTTTTCTTTTTTTTTCTTTTTTTCATTGAATGTTTCAAAAAGTGAATGTGACTGGGCATGGTGGTGCATGCCTGTAATCCCAGCACTCTGGAAGCTGAGACAGGAGGATTGCCATGAGTTCAGCGCCAACCTGGGCTACATAGCGAGTTCCAGGTCAGCTTGAACTATATAGCGAGACTGTCAAAAACTAAAAACAACAACAACAACAACAACAACAAAAGTGAATAGCTCGGAAGTCCCTGATGAGGGTAAATATACCTGTTAGCTACCTGTATTTGTTATTTACCCACCTTTAGGTATAGGTGCTTTTCCGTTTGTCCCAACATTGAACCACTGCCGTGCTTCCTGCAGGGGAAGTTGCTGTGCCCGTGTCTTCCCGGAGTGCTGGACCCTGGGCCTGCAGCATCACAGTGAACCCCAGAGTGGCCCCTCCTCTGCCTTCCTGGCAGGGATCCCTGGGGCACAAAGGCTGGCACATGAGCCACCCAGGGCAGCCTGGTCTAGGACTGTAGTCAGGTTGGGACCCAGCTACAGTGTTTTGTTGACTCATTTTGTCCCCCAGCTTGGGGAGGAAGATGGACAGGCAGTCCCTTGGGAGGCCGGTGTGCGTGAGGGGCAAAGGGGCTTTCAGGAGCTTTCTTAGTGGAGGATGTGCATTTTCGGGGGACCATCCTGTGTTGACCCCAGATCTTCACCCTGTCTTGATTCTTTCTAAGCTTTTGCCTGATAAGGTGCTGACCCCAAGGGGAACCTGGGATGACAACTCTTCTCTCCTCTCCCCTCACTTCCTCCTCCTTTTCTCTTGGAGAGAAGGACTGCATCAAAGGTTGTGGGAGGCAAGTGAATTTCAAGGGTTAGCAGATCCACAGATGAGAACTCTGTGTGTATGCGTGTGTGTGTGTGTGTGTGTGTGTGTGTGTGTGTCTGTGTGTGCATGCATGTGGGTCCAGTCCTCACGATGTTGTCAGGAAACAAACAGGCCCTGGTGGGGCCCTGAGCAGACTCGTGTGCCTTTTACTGAAACATGGGGTGACAGGATCTCTTTAATTTCCTTTCCTGCCAGGGCTTTTGTCTGGGTGTATGATGTCATCATTCTAATCAATGCCATATTCATTGCTCTGGATGAGAAGCACCCCTTCATTTCCTACGCAGAGTGGCTTTTCCTAGCTCTCTATATTATTGAGATCCTCTTGAAACTTTACACGTATGAGCCCAGAGCCTATTTTGGAAGGAAGCAGTTCTGGAACTGGTGAGTGGTGTCCTGGGGAGGAGAGAGGTGGCCAGAGGGCACGAGAGGGGACTTCCTGTCACAGTTGTGGGCATATGGTGGCAGTCTCCAAGCTGTAACTGCCTGGTTTCGAGACATCGTATAATGAGATCGTGGGACAAGGAACATCTGGTTCAGTGAAAGCTGTTATTCATGATGTCAATTGAAACTAACTGTAGCTAAAATTAGAATCACAGGCCATGAGATCTTTGACTTGGTAAGATCTTTGAAAGAGGAAAACAAGTCAGGCTTGTTGTCCCACACCTATAATCCCAGCACTCTGGGAGGCTGAGGCAGGAGGATCACAAGTTGGAGTCCAACCTGGGCAAGTTAGTGACTTAGTGGGACCTTGTCTCAAAATAAAAAACAAAAGAGGAGCTTGAGATGTGGCTCCGGACAAAGGCCCTGTGTTCAGCCTCCAGTAGCAAAAAAAGCAAAACCAAACACCAGGGAAACAGGCAAAAGCGGTAGCACATACCTATAATCTCAGCACTCTGGAAGGCTAAGGCAGATTGATCACATGTTTGAGCACAGCCCAGGCAACTCAGCGAAACCCTGTCTCCAAATAAAATATTTAAAAAGAGGCTAGGGTTAGAGTCCAGTGCACAGGCTCTGAGTCCAATCCCCCAGTACCAAAGTAAATAAGCAAACAAACAAACAAACCCTAACAAAACAAAAAACCAAGAAGGAAAAAGACAGCAAATTGTTTTTCTCTACTCTTGTAATACTTCTGACACCAAATGTGTGCGATTTTCTTCCTCACACCAACCAGTTGTCTTAACTAGACGTTCTACTATTCAATTCAATTTTGACACTGACAACCTAGAATTAGTGTCAAAATTACAAGGATTTTAAGAGTTCTGGCTAGGAACTCCAAGCCAAAAATAAAGACCAAAGATGAATTTCTATTGGCACAGTCTTAGAATAGTCAATTTAAGGTGGCAATTTCTTCCATAGCTTCCCCAGCCCCTCCTGTGTCTCCTGGTCAGAAACCTCAGCCACAAAGGTACGAGTCATAGGCCTTCAATTCTGCACAGCCCACGAGGGCTGGCTCTCTGGTATCACCGCTCTATAAGCCAGGAAACTTGTTGCAAAGTGCCATGTGTCCAAAGGGGAACTGGTCAATACTGTCCAGCATTTTCTTGTTCTTCGGCACCATTGTTAGAGTAAAAAGTCTTGACACGATGAATTTCATCTTCAGTTAAGAAGTCACAATGCATTTAATAAAATTAGTACCAACAGTATGTTCTGAAAATGGATCAAGTATCCTTACAAGTGCAGACTTACCATGCAGACAAAGTGATGTGAATTAACTGATTGCTACAAATTCCTCTGAATGATCCTTTGGAACTTTCAGTGGATGAAAATTGGGTTGTCCAAACATAATGTTTTTGGGCTCATTATCACTGTTCAAAGCATTTCAGAAGTCAATTTTTGGCTGGATCATTGCTTTGCATAAGATACCAGATACACAGTTTCCTTGGAGCCCATCATACCCTGAGCTTGACAGGTCTTTCCTAGATTCCTCACTGACTTTGCTTTTGCTCCCTTAGGTTTGACACGCTGATCATCATCGCAGCTCTGGTGGCCACCGTGGCCAATGCCACCGTTCAGTCAGGTCAGTGCCGTCGGCTCCTGGCTTCACCACCTGCCAGGATGGGTATCTCATCAGTAGTCTTACTGAACGTCCACCATGAGCTAAGATTTAGAGGCCAGGGAGTAGGACCACCAGAGAACTATTAAGTAAGCTCCAAGTGTTTGAGAGGGGTGGTGGCTTTATTTGTGTTTAGCTGTGAAGTAGTTTAGAGATTTCGTTTGTAGGAGGGCATCGCCCAGATCCTCACCTGGTCACGTCTCCAAAACCGAGCCTCTGTCTCAGGGCTGACCTGCCTGCATCAGCCTCGCACCAGGTGCCCGATGTAACGGCAGTTTTGCATCCTCTCTGCCCAGCACCCTCCTGTCTGTACCCTCCTCTGGCTCTGCCCTCCCCCACCCCGCCCCTGCTCCTTCCTGTTGACAGCAGGTAGGATTAGTGGACATGGTGTAGCTTCCGAATATTAAGAGATGAATTCTGGGGAGAGCAAAAGCTTGCTGCAATGTGTTCTATACAACCGGCTCCACAGCCACTGCTTGAGGATGAAGTCCACACCTTCATCATGGTTCTTCAGCCCTGGAGACCGGGGTGGAAGGAAGGCTTGACTGACTTCTGTGCTGCCCAGCTGGGCTTTGCCTCGCAGGGGTAGTTTGGTATTCAAGACAGCGCCTACTTCCTCATAGCTCAGAGACGTGATCTTGTTATTTTAGTTTGATTTGGAGATCCAACCAACCCAGGGCCTTGTGCGTGCTAAGCACGTGCTCTACCACTGAGCTACATTTCCAGCCCGTATTGTTCTGTTATTGAAATAAGGTTTCCTGGTTCCCAAGAATCCATAGAGTCTCAGGTCCCATTGAATAAAAGGGGCAAGTCAGAGATGCTGAGAAAAATGCAGTATTAAAGGACTGTGTTCTTTCCCTAGCAAGAAAATACAACAGTCGGCAGATCCTGGATATTGTCTTGATATTGAGGATACTCCGGCTTCTAAGGGTCATCATCAGCATTGAGAGGTACAGACCAAGTGAGGTGCAGTGGCTGCACTTAGGGTAGATCTTCCTGCTTCAGCCTTAGCCATGAACTGAGAATGTAGCTCATAGGGAGGACCAGCGTGAGAGGGGAGAGAAGCCAGGGTAGATGTTAAGTCCCTCCCCCAGTGGTGCCCAGCCGGAAAGAGTTGGAAACCTAGAATCTGACCCAGAAGCCTGAATAAACCCCAGCCTTGGTTCTGATAGTCCAGCTTTCTCCCTGCATCTAGGGGGCTGGCTTACTCCTTTAGAAATCATTCGGTTGTTGACCTAAGACTCCAGGACAGCCTGAAGTCAGGCTCGATTCTGATACAGTAAAGAGGTGGGGGAGGAAAGCAGAGGTGGCTAAGTGGGTCTCCAGCCTCGGAGTGTGTCTCACTAGTGCAGCTGCTGATAATTCCCTTTCCAGTGTTTGTCCGGCCTGACTTTGCTTGGCTTCAGGGGAAACGGCTAATTCACTGTTGCTCAGCTGGGTGGCGGAGGGACCAACACTGACAAGCCCTCAGGCCAACTCCTGCCAACCTCTGAGCCCAGATGCGGGACCGAGAGGGGATAGTAAACCCCCCACACCAGTGGGGTTAGTTTAGCCCCCCGCCTTGCCCTCTGCTTTGTGTCACAAACTGTTTTATCCTAGGTTCCGGGTAATAGTGACAACTCTGATTAACATCGGCCCCACGATGCTGACGTTTGGAGGGCTTGTCTTTGTGAGTAGCTACTCTCCTATGCTATTTGATGTGAAATCAGTAGTGAGAGGCTCATCCTTAGCAACTCTCATAAACCTCCTTTTCTTTTTCATAAATCTTTTGAACACAAAAAAGAACACCCAAAATGTATTGTATGCCTAAGGCATGGGAGTATTAGACTCTGGTGAGCTTTATTTAAAAAGAGGCCCAGTGGGAGGTCAGGAGTAGTCCAGAGAGCTGGGCCCTCTGGCACTGCTGGGATACTTAGCAGCAACACCTTCCTACTTCCTGAAGCTGTTTGGGACTCTTGGATGGAGTCAGTGACCGTTCCTGGGAATACCGTGGTGCTGCTGCTGAACCCTCGGAAGAAGGGAGGTGGCTACTTTGGGGGAGATCTTCCTAGGGCTGCACTCTCCTTGTCTTGTTCTTTGGGCGTCCCTTGGAGACTGACTGGGTGCCTGCCATCCTAGGTGGTCTACTACGCATTTGCTGTAATCGGGATGGAAATATTCCATGGCAAAGTCCGGTTCTTTGATTCAAATTTCACATCTCCTGATGCTATGGTGTGTGGCAACCCAGCCCTAAAGGGGTCAGCGTTTGCCCGAGACAGGTACTGCAAGAACAACTTCAACGACCTGGCCTCCTCCTTCGTCGTGCTGATGGAGCTCACCGTGGTGAACCAGTGGCATGATATCCTTCTGGGGAGGGGCCTGGCCGAGGCCTGAGGCTGCTCCCTGGAGCGGCCCGGTACCTGCCCGAAGTCACTTTTGGGAGGAGGTGGATGCCTGGCCAACTTGCTGAGTTTCTCCAAGGTCTGGTTCCTTAGCCTCCCACCCCTTGCAGGTGGCTTTGCCCTTGTGACTCACCAGGCAGCCAAGCTGTACTTCATCCTGTTCCACATCGTGGTCGTCATCCTCATTGTTAAGTGAGTAGCCTCCTGCCACCTGGGAAGTCTGGGCCCTCAGGCGGGCCGTGTGGGTCTCCTGGAAGATGAGCCAGGGACAGGAGGGGTCTCATGTCTGCTGACATTTGTGCTCCTCTGGGTGTCCGCCCGTGTCTTGCACGTCAGTGCATAATGCACATCTCAGGGCCTCCAAAAGAATCCGAGGTCCTGGGTGATCTTCTTGCCCTTCCCCCAGGACTGAACCCCCTTCAGCACATCAGCTATGCCACATCTGCTTCAGCTCATGCAACTGTGGGACCTGTTGGCACCCGAGGGAGTCAGTTCCCTTGTTTTTCTGCACTGGTCCTTAGCACTTACATGGGTAGAATGGGAACAGTCGTTGGTGGGCCTTAGTAGGATGGGAACATGTCTCTGATGAGTCCTAGTAGGATGGGGATGTGTCCTGTATTGGATCCTTGCAGAATGAGAATGGGTCCCTTGGTAGGTCCAGGTAGGGTGAGGACATTGCCCGTGGTGAGTCCTAGTGGAATGGGAATGCGCTCTGGTAGGTGGTAGGCTAGAAATGTGCCCTGGTGGATCCTGGTGGGGCAGGGACATGTTTCCTGGTAGCTTCTCTTCACTGGTCCCAGTCTTGACCTTGTCCTTTGCCACGGGAGAGCTCAGTATTTGAAAGCTGCTGTGACACTGCATCCCTCAAAAGCTTTCTCCTTCCAGCTGGAATCTTTGACTCTAGCTCTTTGGTTCCTTGTGTGAACTGCATTGACCAAGCCCTTGTGACCACCATGATTCTCTCCCCTAGGGTTTCTGGTGGTCTGTCCCCTCTCAGAGCCTGGAGCCGGGGTTTCCTGGGGTGACAGCCCCGCATAGTGCCCGCCTAGTGACACTGGTGCCACCTGTCACTGTGGTCCAGGGATGCCTCAGGGGATGTCCTGGCAGAGGGTGGGACCAGAGGAGCCTGAAAGAAATACAGAGAGGCGGAGGGGGAGAGCTGCCCCGAGAGGCCCAGGGAGAAGGTACCAAGCACTGGCACAGGCAGAGGGCAATAACAAAACAGGCTGTGGGGAGTTTTCTCCTCTCCTCTGAGGAGCCCATGAGCACCATGAGAGCTGTCGGCTGCATCATCATTGTCATCAAACCAGAGATGATGAAGTCTCCACGAGTTCACCCACTGCGGGTCAACAGGCTGCTGTCCTACACAGAGGACTGGGGTCTTTATGAGAGTCAGAGATTGTTTGTTATTTGTGGCCAGAGCAATAACCAGGGCCCCAGTCCCCAAGGCAGTGTGGCCAGGGCTAGATGGAGCAGGTGGCCATCCAGGAGGCACCTCTGATCTCACACAGGGCTGCCAGTGACCTTCTTCTGGGAGGCGACAGGGCTATTTCTACTCTGAAATGTTGGAGTCTTTACTCCTGGCAGGGGAAGGCCAGGACTTTGTCTCAGTCACCCGGGGTCATCCTGGGGAATCCCTGCCTCTTACTCTCATTCTTTCTCAGTATTTTTATAGCATTCATCTTGGAGGCATTCTTTGTGGCGTATTCACTAGGCAAGAGTGAGATAGAAACAGCCATCGAGAAGAAGATCCAAGAGCTGGGAGTAGGAATCCAAGAGTGAGTAGCCTGTTCCCCTTGGTGACTCTCAGACTTTGAAGTGGGATAAACATAGAACATCCTGACACACATTTAACCTGTCCATGCTGCGTTGGCATCTGGCTTGGTCCTATGTCCCTGGACGGTGACTGCTGGGCCATAACTGGAAGGCTATGCAACGGCTTTGGCTGAGGTGCTGACTGTGGTCCTGTTCTCTCTTCCTGCTCCAAGGGAAGATGTGCAGGACTGGAAGCTCACCGGTAACTCAGGCACCAGGGATTCTCCCTTTAGTGGGAAAGATGGTGACCACAGAATGAAGGCCTCGGAAGGACTGTACTTCAGAATTGCATCAAAAAGTAAGTGGCGATAGGATGCAAGGCTAGAATGGATCTTGCTGCCCGGAGCGCAGATCCAGCGGTGGGTGGCTTCCCATTGCTCCAGGGTAAGGAACAGGCCCCTCACTGTCCACACACAGGGCTGGCATCTCAGGATTTCTGCCTCTCCTCCCTCCTTCCTGGCCCCCACACCCGCTGCTTCTCCTGCTCACCTTTCAGCTGCTGGTCGCCTGCTCCACCCTTCCATGCTGCTATGGGCCTTTGTAAATGCTGCTTCCTTCCTTGGCTCACCCAGGCAGCCCTTTTCAGGGGACCTACTCCCCGCAGGCTCCCCAAGAAGGCTGGGTGTTCTGTGGGTTCCCTGCTTTTCTTTCCCAAAAGGGGCACCATCAGTGACGATTTTGGCCCCAGTCTGTCCTCCTTGCAGATGTAAAACTGTATGTGCAGGGTCATGCATAACTTTTTTGTTCTCCAAAGTTTCTCCAGGGTCTAGTGATGTACCCAGGACAGAGGATCCCTTAACAAGCCTTTGTATCTTTACTCTTTCTCTATTATTAATTAAAAACTGCCTGGTAAACCTGCATCAGCCTGCTCTTGGTTTGGGCTCAGTCTGAGGAATGTAGCACAGATCACAGGAGGAGAAGTGTGAGCACCAGCCGTGTAAGAGGCAGCTTCCTGTCTCATCCCAAGAAGAAGACTTCTCAGTCTTCAGGGCAGGGAACTCCATGCCATCCACTCAGCAAGGATGAGTAATTTGTCCCTCGAGCTATACATCCTTCCTCTCAAACACTGTTTGGTTATAGTGCTTGGAGCTTAGTCTTCAACTCAGGCCCATCTTTCAGGAGAGCCTTGGTTTGCCATGCTGAGGGCTCCCCTACACCCCCATACCAGACAGACCCTGTGTATCCCTTTCTCCTAGAGTACCGGACCGTGGATGCCTTGTTGCAGCGAATGTTCGAATCTGAAATTGCTCCCAATGATGAAGGCCCTTCCTTGGAAGAGATTCTGAACTTCTCGCCCAGTGACATATATCCCAAGAATCCCAATTTTGAAAACAGTGCATGATTCTGAACTTG